>AFIY01000106.1:0-15353 GCA_000223825.2 Zymoseptoria passerinii SP63 | reverse complement strand
CTTAGTTTAATATATAGTCGTATTATATTTCCTTAATCTTTATAGTTTAAAGTCGCGATAAGCCCTCGTAACTTTATCGGCTTCCTAGGTAGAGAGGAAAGATCTTACTACTAATATATCTAGTTTCTAGAGGTTTTCGATTTAAGTATATATCGCGATTATATATTAAGATTCTTCGTCCACCTTTATAGTCGCTAGTACCTTTAGATTAAGCTATCGGTACGTAGCTAAGAATATAAGATACGAGTTTAGTAGAAAAACCGCTTAATTCTCTAGGTAGAGGCCCGCTAGTTAGCTCTTATTAGTAAAGGTAACTATACTATCGGCAAAATTGCTAACTACGCCGCTAGTAAAGTATATATAACAACCTTCTATTAATACGGTATATTAGTAGGGCCTATTATTTAACTAAGGACCTACTAGCTAGAGCTAGTAGATCGCTACTATTAAACGAAGGCTTAACTATATAACTACTTCTTCTTATTTATTTGCTTTCTAAGTAGCGAATATACGTATGTCCTTAAGGTTACCCGAGGTTTTATTCCTACGTATACTATTCTAGTAATTCTTAGTACATAAGGTTAGCTTATTAAATATTAGTTTAACGAGCGCTCTATAGGTTATAAAGCTCCTAACTTCGAAAGAGTCTAGTCGTATTTAATAAGCGCTATTTTAATACTAGTAGAGTATAGTTAACGACCTTATCTTATATATATTATAATACGAGGATTAAATAAAACCTAATAATAATTTATCCTTCCTATACTAGTCTACTATTAAGAGTATATATACATTAATTTCTTCGGGTTCTAATTCCTCGCGTTCTTTATCCGATAGAGCTATTAGCTATAGCTTAATTCCTATAAATAAATCGATAATACCTACCTATTAATATCTAATTTTAATAGCTAATAGGAGTAGACGCGAAGCGGGGAGTCGTTTCGTCTCGAATTAGTAAGGGTCCTCTCGAGACTAGCGGAATAGTATACGATTCTTCGTCGTTATTAGTATTCCTATAGAGGTCGTCGTCGTCGTTATTTTTACTAGTTATCTCTAGGACTAGGTTTACCTTAGTCTAAGGCTCTTCTTCCGCTTCTTCTTTAGCTTACGCTATAGCTCGTCGCGCTTTATACTATATTACTATCTATATCGACGTCGTTAAACGTATATCTTAGGGTAGTCTTACTACCGTTCTTAAGTAATAAGAACGTCTTTTATTACTTATTAGATAAAGTAGCCCTTCGTTATTTAGTAATTAACTTCTAAGTCTCTCTCGCTTATTATTTAGTAGCTTTAACGCGGAGTTTTTCTTCTCGCTTCCTATTACGGTATTTCTAACTAGAGTCTCTCTAAGATTATAGTCGAATAGCCCGTACTTTAGGTATTTTGTTAATTAGTACCTTTACTATTATCTTAAGTATACTAATTAACATTTAATTAATTATTAGAAGTCGTTAGGGTTTTAGAGAACGTAACGAGTTACTACTAAGTAACTAGTTTTTTAAAGAGCGCCTATAGTATCTTATACTTAATAGATAAAAGATTCGGCCTATCTTAAAATATAGATAAGCGTAAGGAAATCTAAGAGGGTAGTATTATACTATAAAATACTATAACTAGCTAACTTTTATAGGATACTAACTACCTAGGACTTAATATCGTTTAAAAGGCTTATAATTGTTAAATATAAGTTGTTTTGGCTATTGAAGCCGTAGAAGTACTATCCGGGCTTATAACCTATTAAAGATTATGAGCTATAAGATTAAGGAAAAAGTCTATCTACCTCTAATGACATATATAGAGGTACCGATATCGGTTACAGTAGGTTAGCTGATCCACCTTTCAACATGTGCCTATCTATGTGCTTATACTTTGGCTTACTAGGATATACCCAGAAGTTCAACCCGCGCTCTCTCGTCGTGATTTCCTCGGAATCCTAGCATTTAGCAAGGGTAGTCAACCTCCGCCTCTCCCCGAATCTGGACTTTCGACTTCGCAGTTCCGGAGGTCATTCAAGCGAGCCAATTTGGACACTGCCAGCACCGCAGGGCCATTGAGTGCGACTCCTCGAGGCATTGCCAGCACATCCTTGATCTGAGCCGATGGAGACTTTCTACATGGGTTGCATCATTGCACGGGTGCGTCGGACGATCGACCAAGGGTCAGACAATTGACGAAGTAAGCAACATGGATTTCAAGGGGAGATGCATTTGAGAAGAGAGGACTTGATAAAGCGCTCTCGTTCCCATCTCCCGTCTTTGCCTCCTCCGCCTCCAATACTCAATTCCACCGACCCGACACCAGAAGCCCCGGCAACTTCTCAACATACCCGCTCATACAACTTGCATCAATCGCGTCTACAACATCTATCATGCGCTTCACTACCTTTATCGTCGCCTTCGTCGCCTTCGCCGTCGGAGGCAAGGCTTGCACCTACGTAGGCGAAAGCTGTTGCTTCGATGGGAATGAATCTATCTGTGCGCCAGGCACTTGCTTCGTGTATGTATGGCCTATTGTCGTAGTTCGAGTCCGTCAATTAACGCTGTTGTAGGGACTACGACGAGAATGGCAATGACCGTGGCTGGCGCTGTATTTAGACCATTACGCGACGAAGACACTGCGGTCGTTCGATACCTGGCTCTTTCTCCGAGCTGGCCACTCTACACGAACAGACGACCTACCGCACTGCACAAATGCTATTGAGCCGTCACACCTCTTTCGCTTGTACAACTTGACACCGGCCATGCACCGACAATTGCACATCTCCGAGTCTGGGTAACACCCCGCTGTCGCACCGACTATTCAACAACTTCGATTCTGGATGACACTCTACTGTCACACCGCTTGCTGGTTTATGGAATGGGGTGCTATGGCGATGGAAGATGAGCTCGACGGAGGGTTATTGATGAGAGACAACGGAGACATTCGGCCAGCTCGATGGCGCTGTCCGTGGATGTTGTAACTACTCTGCTCGCCGACCTCAAACCAGTACACCTGCAGACATAATATGCACACGCTCTTTGCTACTACCTCTTTGCCAATTCTACCTTGTGATGTCCAATTACTCAACTGACGCAACAATTGGTGCTAGCCCGTATCTATACTGGATTCAATTCTCTTTCTCGACCTGAGGCTTCCCGTTGCTAGAGTTGTCTGATCGGGACTGCACAACCGGTCTGGCCTTCAAGTTCGTCTCATGCCGGCCGTACGTGTAATGACCATGGCGGCATTTGTCCCGATGGAATTGATCTGCGCTCCATACAAGCTTGCAGCGAAGACATGCATCTTTCGAAGTCTGTGGACAATCAACCCGGAGTTCCCGCACCAAGTCCAAGCTACAATTGGACTCTATACCTGTTTGATTGTCTGAACCGGGGCACGATATACATAAAACACGAACAATGGTCCTATTCCGTGCTACATGCGAATGCGAATGCTTGAGGCGTCGTCTCTCAAACACCGACTTGGGGTTTCCGACCTGTTCGCAGCAGATCAAAAGTCGACCGATACCTGATAATCTCCCTGCTTTCATACCCGGACGATGCTCCAATCCATCGACGGGTCTCATCGATTTGGAGAATGTCCGAGCTATTGATCAATCAGTGCTACACTCGTGGTATGAGCAAGGGGAAGCATCCATATAACTGAGGCAGTGAAACCTCAGTTGTAAGAACTAAGAGATTTCAGAGACAGTAACGGCCCGACTGCAGTGCTGCTTGTTGTTCGATCGAGCACAGTTCATCAGCCATGAACGACAAGCTAATGAGGCATACGCACAACAGCAAAAGATCATATCGACATCAAATGTCTGAATATGTACAAGGTATAGAAGTTCAAGAAGCCCAAGTCCACCACCGCTCTGTTCCGCCCGTTGAGGTCCTCCCCATCGAAGATTCTCCAGCTCTCCCTGATGCGGAGCGTACCACGGCGTGCATCGAAGCAATTTTCAAGCAAAAATGTTCATCCCCAGCTGGTACCCGAGATCCAGAGTATTTTGCGCAGTCTGTACCATGTGGATTTTACCCGAGCAGGTATCGAAAGTGACAATGTCGATGCCATCGTACCTGATACTGTCGCCGGCTTTCTTGATTCTATCATTCAACCTCGTCAGCACAAGTTTATCGGTGGTCATCAAGCAAGAGTTCAGACTCACTTGGAGGGATGGTCCGAACCAATGACAGCATTCACGGTCCAGCTCGTGACCAGCCTCGTGCCGTCGGAGTTGGCAAAAGCAAAGTTGTTGGTGGCGCCGTAGGAACTGTAGCCCGCTCGCGAACCCGCGACAAACGTGAGCAATTGCTCCTCGTTGGTGATGGTGACGGCCTCGGTCTGGAGGCGGCTGTAGTCGTTTCCGTACGGCAGACGGTCGAACTTGATGCTGATGTCGGACATGATGGTGGCTTGAAGAAGGGATTCGGTCTTGTCGCCCTTCCAGATCTTTCCCCAGTTGGCCATCACGTCGTCGATGCTGATCTTGGTTTGTCCGGTGCAGTCATCGCGGGTGTTGACGACGGGAAAGGGGGTGGCTGCCACGAGCACGCTGCTCAGAAGGAGGGCTGTGAGGACTTGGCAGCAAGACATGATGATTGTGCGAAGATGCTCCGATATCTGTCTTTACGTCAGTCGATGTCCGTGGTGTTGCGGACTGTCGTCGATGCAGACTGACCGATGTTTGTGAGTGGGGTTGAAGGGTCTTTGGGATTGAACGAGAAGTTGTATCTTGCTGATTCCTACTATAATTTCCGATCCCAAAGCATCTTTCTATACTCGCTGCCAAGTGCCATCCCACGAGAGCCGTTCTGTCCATCCCATGCTGGCGCTCTAACTTCCAGTATGGACTCAGATCCCCCTCCGGACAGCCAAGGGGCAAAGACACCGGCTTGGTACGCCAACTTGGGCGCAATTACAGCACTGTTAAAAGCCGAGGTGAAACGCAGCCCTATCGCCTAACTGGCGCGAGACCTAGTTCAATAATACCCCTCACTGGGCGGATGTCTCTGAGTGACCATTCCTGGCGGCTGTGTTAGGGTAGACATAACCGAATCCGGTCGTTCGTTAGACCACCTCCTTGCTCGTCGTTCCCAAAGCTCACGAGTCCATCTCGGGCGGCATGGAGGAGAATCGTTGCATGTGAGACATGAAGTCAACTGAAGCATGTCTGCAGGGTTCATACCCGAAACCATGGACGACATGACTGTGGACCCTTGGTGGAGCGTTTGTTATCTTCCGCGGTACATTACGCCGGCGATCAAGCGTGTGAAGGGAGGCCATCTGGGTCCCACGTGGTCCCTGGCTTAGTCCTGGCAGCACACATGTCATCCTAGCAACATGTGGCGGGCGAGGTTGAGCCGTCGAGGCGATATGCTGCGAAGCAATCCAATCCGCATCGTCTCAGGAGGACAGTCGCCTAATGGGAACCTTCTGATGCACCAATCAGAGGCAATTGGCCTTCGTTCGATTGATCACGTAGCGGAAAAGTTGACCCGGGCAAAGACCTGCAGACACCGCAGGCTGGCCGAGCCGAAGTTCTGGAGACGTTGTGACTGGGATCAGCCGAGAGAATGCTCCGTCGTGAAGGAGTAGAGAAGTTCACAGCGTGATGCCTGAGGCGAGTCAGAGGTGGCAAAGGACTGGCAAGGGAGCCTGAATGCGAAAAGTTCGAGATGACAAGCAGTAGGAAAGCTAAGAAACATATCCCGACACGACATAGCGATCGCCATCTATCCCGCACGCCCGCCCATACATGCTGACGACTGTCTTTCGGCCATCTTTCTGAATTAGTCCCGGGTGCGGAGAAGGAGCGCCCCAAAGTCTCTATCACAAGATCTCGTTCACTCGGATCCAGCTACGCCATCGACAATCGTCCCGACAGTCTGAAATCCCCAGATCGTCGCTCAGCATCTACTGCACAACATCACCCGCCTCCTTCGCGACGGTTTCCAGAAACAGAACAATGTCCGCGCAAACTTCTCGGACGAAGATCTGTTCCTCGCTGTCGTCACCGACCCCAATCGCGCCCGGCAACCAGGTCACGGTCATGTTTAGAGGTCCCTTCTTCGTGCTAGTGACGTTGAAGAACAACACTGGACCCGCACGGTAGCTGTGCTGCGAGAAAACCATGTCTTCGATCGACCAGGTGGATGGGTCACTTGCATCGCTCAGCTCTACAAATGTTCCCGGATTGCTGAGAGTGAAAGTCTCGTTCCGAGGCGACTCCAGCAGCCCATACAGCCACTTTTTGACCGAAGATAGATAGTCGAGCAGCCGCGTCGTATGGTCCACGAGGCTCTTCGAGCGCTGGAGAAGCACGTCGGTGAGGACCCTGACCTTGTCCCAATCTTCGCCGCGGAAGACCGGCTCGCCGTCAAACGTCGCGGGATCAACTTCGATGGTCTCGAGATGGCTGGAAACAACATTACCCCAGACATCCGAGCTGTATTGTAGTGTAGCTCGCATATCCAATGGTGTAAAGGCAGCAAACTTGGTGTGATGTTGACCTCGTCTGTGGAGAGCTCTGGCGCAGGCGTGGGCGACCAAATGATCCAACAGCGCAGTCAATTTCGAGCTGTGCTGGCGGCAAGCCACGACAGCTTTCTGGACCAAGGCATTCGGTATGATGACTAGATCCATCGCATAAGGAGGGAAGTCCGTGAATGGACCATCTGCTTTTAGGCTTGAACCTTTCCAGAAAGATCTGTCGGATGCGAAGCCTTGTTTCGCAGCTTGAAGAAGCTCTGGGGAGACGGACAACTGGGCCTTGTCGTTCACAGCAGTCGGAAGGGTGTAGTTCGTTGGTGCCATGAAGTAGGGCGAGGTGGTGAAGCTGAGATTTTCGACATCGCGCAGCGCCTGGACAAAGGTTTGGTGGAAGCTGTATGCCGAGCGAGCATCGATGAAGGAGTGCGAGCAGACAAAGGCAAAGAGAATCTTGTCCGCCACAGTGGACCGGATTGGAAGCTGGATCACTCGCCATTGAGGATGTCCAGGGTGAAGCTTCAAGTCGTGCGCATCTCTGATGAATTGGAGGACGGTTTCGGGTCCATTGTCATCGACAGCATCAAAGGTGACCTGGTGCTTGGTCAAGTCCATCCATGGGGACTGTCGAAGGGTCGGTGCCTCTGTATCGGCATCCCGGACGACCGTGCAAAGCGCGTGGTGCTTTGTTATGCAATGCTTCAAGGCTTTGAAGATGATATCCTGCGAGACGCACTCGTTGGGCGATAATGGCCGAGTGTAGGTTCCCACGGTCATTATGTATCCGTAGAAGTTCAGACTTTCTCGGGCGATGCAGGTACGCTCCATGCCATCTGTAACGTGTGTCAGTATCTGATCTCGAATGGTATTCGTTGTCGAGTGTCTCAAGCTTACTGGCGGGTCGTGTAGACTTCGATTGCTGGGACTTTGTGGAGTCCACGAATGCCAGCTTCGCCGGTTCGGGAACCGCATTGGCGGTTTGTTGCAAGACGGTGGTCATTTCTGATGATGCTGTATGTCGAGGAAGAGATATCGAGATTTGTTGCGGGGTGGATGTCTGTATGTTGCGGATTGAGCGTCTTTTTACTTGACCGTCTTGATATAGTGCGTAGGGCCGCCCGAAGGCGCATTAGGTATCCCCGTACCTTGATGATGATTTGTAGCAACGAAACGGCCCGTAGGAGAGACGAGCATGGCGAAATGCTCCTTGGCTACCAGGACCATGGGCGACGCTCCGCACGTAAAATCCGGTTGCAACGACCTAGACATGGTGTCCAGTAGCAGAGGACGAGATCTGAGTCGTTTTCATTGTAAATCGACCACGAGATAAGATGATGCTTAAGGAATGGTTGGAGCGATTTGGGACTCTTGGTACATCTTTCGGCGCATTTCTTTGGGCCTACTCCTCAGCCCTACCCGATGAATATCGCCCTCCTTGTTCTTCGATGCCTTGATGCCTGATTGTCGACCATCAGCTGGCTTGTGGACTCGATCGGGAGTAACAAAGCAAGCGGAAGATTCGTGTATAGCACAATGAGGGATTGGTGAAGTGTCGAAGCTACATTGAGACCGTGACTAAGCAGGAAGTTTCTGCCTCAGGAACCAACAATGCACAGTAAAACGGACGAGGCAAACTTCAATTCTTGAGTCGGCAACATTGACGAACGTCGAGACAACTCACGAGATGTAAGTAGGAGGCACTGAGATGATGTCTCGAGTATAATGTGCATAATGTTCAAAGTGACTAATCTCAATAATCTGGAAATGATCTATCTCTGTAATCGACTCTCTCAACTGGGTATAGTCTTGTATCCAATTCAACCGCACCTCGGCCGGCCTTTTTTCACAACATCACCGGCCTCACCCTCTCATCACCACCGCACTCCCCTCCCAATGTCTCACTCACATTTGCTGCTGAAACATCTCTCCCTGACCCGTCAGCATGCTCTGACTGTCTCCCCAGGCCAGCTGCGGGTATTCGTTGGAGATGACCGCTTCGATCTCGTGGTGCAGCGCTTGCGCCCGAGCCACGCCGGCGTGGTGCCCTTTGTCCGATAGGAAGAGTTTCGTGGGAAGAAGCACCAGGTCCATCTTCCGCAGGAGGAACATGTTCTCCAAGTGTGTGCTGGCAGGCGTGGACAGTGATGACGTGTCCGACAGCCGCGAGATGATCAGCCCACACACGTCCAGAAACAGGAGCATGGCTGCCAGGACCAGCGCCGTGGCTGGACACGCCGGACCGGAAGTGTTCTGAGGCGGCATGTTGGTGGCGGCAGTGCACATCCGGAGCATGTCATGGAACATGTTGTGGTGCACCGACGGGCAGAACGATGGTCGACGGCTGACGTGAGAGCGGTATTCGTGGAGATCTTTGCACAATTGCATGGTCGTGTCAAAGCTCACGTCGTTGTCGGTGGTCGCGGCAGTTGATGACGGGATGGACCGAGACTGGAAGCTCCCTTGCGCCATTTCCGGCATGCTCCCGAACGTCGAATACGAGTCTGATCTCTGCATGGCGGGCAGTGGTTGAGAGAGCGAGTATTGCATCGACTCCGAGAGGCAATTCATGCTCGAAGGATCAGGGTGAGCGTACGACAATTGCGTCGCTGCATCTCCCCAGTTGGATGTGTTGACATAAGATTCGTCGCCGCTGCTGAGACTGCTCCAGAACACATTCATCGCCGCCGAATCGGCATTCATGTCAGGCATCGTGTTGTCCATATCTGGCAAGGGAGGTGCGTCGTGCTTCATCTCGATGGGTGGAGGACTTTCTGAACCGGACCACTGTCGACTTGAGGGCGGCGAAGCTTGCTTTTCGGGCGCGGCACCGTTGCTCGATCCCACTCTTTTCGGACGTCCGGGCTTGCGCCGAGGTGCAAACAAGCAAGCAATACCGCTGTGCGTGCACAGGGTACATGAGCTTTCGCCGGGTGGTATGATACATCGAATCTTCCTCCTGTGTGGGACAATGCAGTCAGCAACTGTTGTTCTCTTCGATCATCACCGATGTTCGATGTTCGATGTTCGATGCTCGATGCTCGATGCTTCTGACGTGGTAGTAGAGTCTCACCTGTGGCATGGCTCGCAAGCGCCTCTGAACTGGAACCCGGCTGTAGACGACATCTTTGGAGATCTTGGGGATTTTGAGTTTGGGAGCTTTGAGTGATCCTCGAGAAATCTTCGATCGTGGTGTCCTGGAGAGGTCATGAACTACCCTAGGGTCGCTGCTCCCATCCTTATGTATGATACGAAGCATCCCTAACACCTCCCAGGTCCACATTTCTGGTCCGCACGATTGCTTCTAGCGTTAAAGCCGCCAGCAATGTTTCGAACAGCGCAATCCGCGACTATGCTGGTCATGCCGAGATGGAGAGCTGCAACTGGGCACGGTCTCTGAGATGCCTTGATGGACCACCCTGGTGTTCGGCCATAATGGCCTGCTGCGCGCTTGCAATGCTGCTGAGACCATGTTCGACCATGGATGTCCGAAAACTGGGCTAACGTTTTGTGGATCGACTACTTTGCCGACAGCGATAAATCCACCATAGGGCCAGGTCCCGCGACAACGGTATTGCGGCCGGTCCGAACTTTCCCGGCCTACAAACGATGAGAATGGTCAATCAAACGACCGACTTCTGGAGCTTGGCCAACCTGCCATCTCGATCGTGCTCGCCTATGACGCCTCAGTAAGCACTGAATCCTTCTATTCCCTCTTTCTGGACTCCCCCATGCGCGGCCGTATCAACACATCGTCGATCTTGACATGTCTCATGGTGATGCCTCGCCAGGCACGCCCGTATTGCTCAGTCGACCGGCTTTCGACCCGCCATATACCCTGATCGACGCCGACACAATCTTTACCCACAATCTCCAACTTCAGGGACGGCGGGGAATGGAGCTGCCATGGACCATGACCCTATCCGTCTCCACCAGTATACATATGTGGTCGGTGTTGGAGGCCGATCATAGCTTCAGCCGACAGGGAAATTTACGACACCTTCTCCACAGTTGCAGATCCGATTGATGACTGACCATTCTACGACCCAACGCAGACGTCAAATTGTCTCACCTTGAGGGCCATCTCGGCGGCGCTCGTTACGGCATGCCTGGTTTAGCTCCGTCACGAGCGTCACTCTGTCTCGGGAATGCGCTGTCTGTAGTCTCACAAATCTGACCGAATGGATGTTTCGACCAGGATGAGATAGCAGTGGGAGTCGGGGATCGAGCCTTGGGGTTTGGATCGAGCCATGGCAGTGATGTTGCCATCGAGGGAGACCACGTGCTACACTCACCCCGAGCCCCAGGATTGCTCCAGGTCGATCATTATCGCCGCGTGGTGGTATCGTGGTTGACACGTTACGCTCGTGGCAATCAGCGCATGAAAATGATTTTCAAGCGAGGCAGCCGGCGCCCGAGAAGATCCACCCGGCCCACGGTAGCTTGCGCCTCGCCTGCTCGAGCCTCGCGCTGCCATTAGGGCTCGTGGTATCTACGAGAGTTCCGGACATGCCGTTTGTTCAATATCAGGATCGTAGGACAATGGATACGACACATGCTTGAAGCAGCCGATGTGAATCGGATGGAGGAGCAGTCGTCGGCTCTGAATGCATCCCTGCTCGCTTACCGGACAAGTGTATCCGTACCTCAATCAGGCTCAATGGACGGCTGTCTGTGGCTCAGTTCCTGCACATCAATGCTCAGCACTGGGTTGGTTTTGCAATTGCAGGCATGCAATAGCCACGCGAGGTGATCTTCTAGCGGCCACGCCAGATGCGTGATTGTCTCAGAGCTTCGACTCGCTCGTTCTACGGCCGCAATGTGTGTGAACCCACTCCTTCACCGTCCATTGACCACTGAGATCGTGCGAGAGGCCGCAGTCATCTCGTCAGTGGAGGCGGGGCGAGAGCTTTCGATCCCAAGCACTCTTGGCAGGAAAAATCCACATGCTTGACAGCTGACATCAAAGTCGACCGGCTTCGCTTCGAGTAGACTCAGACCCATTTTTCAACGGCATGCAACAAACTCCCGGTGACAGCCCGACTAGCTCGACTGTCGCTATCAACCCAGGGGTATGGCTCCACCCGCGACACTAGCGCACCTACCGTCTCATCACAGTCACCTGGTGCAATGATCGCCAGATACACTTTCGCTAAGCGAATGCAAACGACTGGAGATCCTCGACAGCACGTTGTCTCATGGTCGGGCGGGCCCGACAAGGCGACAAGGAGGACCTTTGTCACCATTCTCTCCAAGCACGCATCGCTTGTTAGCGTGGTGGGACCCGCCACACTGTCAGTCCTACGGCCTTGGTGATAAGTCGACCTCCGCCGACTTTTACGTGCGGATGCCTCACGTTCGGTCTATTTCCGTCCGTCGCGCGGCGGCGTTGGGACTATTGGGCCGCGGTATGCTAGACGAGATGAACGAGTCGACGACTCAGGCCGACACGGCTGTAGTCGAGATGATAAGGTGTTGGATGACGGGTCCCACAGAGGGAAGATTGTTCCGAAGCATCAATCATCGCAATCCTCGCCTTGCCAGAAGATTGTGTATCCTCCGCGTCGCCCAGCATTGCCATGCAGTCGATAATGTCCTCCTCCTCCCTGACAGAGAAGCCCTCGTCGACGCCTTCGAACGAAAGGCCAGCGTCTCTCAGGAAGAGATCTTTGACGCCTTCACGAGAAACCACATCGATGCAGTCTTCAACAGTGGCTGAGTCTGTGCAAAGAACGCCCGAGCCTGTGCGTGGCCCGCTGGAAGTGAAAGCCATTCCAGCATGGAGATTCGCATGCCTCAGTCTTGGGTAAGATTGAATGCAGCACCTGTTGCGGACCAGAATTGACAATACCATAGACTGGGCATTGGCCTTTTCATGTCCTTCATGGATGGTTCCATCACCTCGACGGCCATTTACAGCATCGGAGCTGAATTTGGTTCCATGACAAAAATCACCTGGATCGCTCTGGCCTACACTCTCGCCGACGTCGGACTGGCGATTGTCTTCACATCACTCGCAAATATCCTTGGTCGATTCAACACATACCTCCTCGCACAATTCATGTTCTTTGCGTTCTCTTTTGGATCCGGGTTCGCACAGACCGAGGACCAACTCATCGCCTGCCGCACTCTGCAAGGCATCGGCGGATCCGGGCTGTATACCATTGCTCTGGTGATTTGGCAAGAAGTGAGCACTCCGACAACGAGGAAGTTCGTCGGCGGCGCAATCGGGATGTGTGTCGCTTCTGGCGGCGTCATGGGCCCAATCTTGGGAGGAGTGATCACCCAGAATGTCTCGTGGAGGTGGATTTTCTGTAAGCTCCAAGTCTCAGTCTCTTCTTCGCGCACCCTTAGCTGACTGATGCTCACCAGGGATCAATCCGCCAATCATGGTTATTTCGACCGCCCTCTTCATCATAGCCTACCCTCACGGCTGTGGGCGTCTACGTCCCGCGAGCTTTGCAAGCTTCTACAAGGTGGACTGGCTGGGAACTTTGCTGCTGATCGGAGGCTGTGTCTTGCCGTGTTTCGCGCTCATGCATGCAGCTGAGGTACCAGAATCCTGGAACACGGGGACGTTCATCGGCTCAATGGTCGGCGGACTGATCAGCTGGATCCTGCTCGTGGTGTGGGGTGTGTATCACACGACGAAGATGCCTGGCCGTCTCGACCCGGCTTTTCCTCCCCATCTCTTCAAGGTCCGACGATATGCTGCTACGACCGCTGGCTC
The DNA here is from genome assembly GCA_000223825.2 of Zymoseptoria passerinii SP63. Lineage (NCBI taxonomy): Eukaryota > Fungi > Ascomycota > Dothideomycetes > Mycosphaerellales > Mycosphaerellaceae > Zymoseptoria > Zymoseptoria passerinii. The sequence goes on along the minus strand of AFIY01000106.1, from coordinate 2,152 downwards.
GCTCCTCGTCGGTCTCGGCTACGTCTGCTGCCTTTTCTGCATCCCACTGCGTGTCCAAACGGTGCACGGCAAAGGTCCACTGGTCGCCGGTCTCACCTTGCTCCCATTATTGATCTGCTCGGCAGTCGGCAGCATTATGGGCTCGGTGTTTTCACCCACCAAGGATCGATTCGGTCCTACCATCATGGCTGGCTCTGCTATCATGGCGCTCGGGACCGGTCTTCTGGCCACACTGAGCGACTCGGCCGCCGTTGATTCCAAGGTCTATGGTTTCCAATGCCTCGTGGGATTCGGATTTGGCATGACCGCGAGCGCATCCACTCTGGTCGCCAACATCGAGTCCAAAATGAAGGACCACGCCGTCGCACAGGGCATCACCGCCGCCGCGAGAGTGTTTGGTGGAGCCGTGGGACTTGCAGCTTCGACTACCATCCGAGGCGACGACGTCCGGATGAAGCTATCCAGCATCTCATCGGCTGCTCTGCAACACTTGCACCTGTCCTACACGAACGGAGACCTGACCGAACAGGAAATTCTGCTGGTGCGAAAAGTCTACTCGGATTCGTACAACAAGATCTTCATCATGGCGGCGGCTATCTCGGCTGTTGGGTTTCTGGCCTCGTTGTTTGCTTGGAACGATAGCACGGAACCGCTGCATGATCGCCTGTTGCATAAGAGGGAGATGGAGCAAGAGGCTTGGGCTGCTCGGGGTGCGGTAGCCGCTGCTGCGGCTGAGAAGGCGGAGGAGGACAGCAGCGATGTGGCCTCTAGTAGTAGTGTGCGTCCCAAGAAGGTATGAGGTTGAGGATGATGATGGAATGCCGAGAGGCTTGGGGGAATGAACCCATGTGGGCTTGAGATGATAAGAGTGTCACGAAGAGAGCATGTGACCATGGGAGATGTCGATATGGGTTAGGAGTACATACATCGATACCAGAGGGAGTCCAAAGTCCGCGCAATTCGAATGCTTCGCCTTCGGTTATACGATCTGGAGTACCATCTGAACGTCGGACCGCGTGAGAGAGGAATGCGATGCCACACATGAAAAGCTGTACTCGTCTCGTCAAACAAGCTACCTGACTGGAGTGTGCCGGCGTAGTCTGAGATGTAGTGTAGTGCAAATTGTCGCTCATTAGACAGCAATTTCGTCGTGTATGTACAATTCGATATCCACGCCTGGCTCAACAGACCTGGATAAGGAACAGATCGATTCAAATTATCTCTTTGCTTGCACTCCTTAGATGATAAGCCTAACAAGAATTATATATACCTATATAGACCAGGCCTTTGCCTTTGTTCGATCGTGGTGTTGTGCTGACATGTTAGGGTTAGGGTTTGGGTAGCCGCAATCTAGATGCCGAAGCCGAGTATGGGCTTCTTACGAAACGTCAGCTTCGCAACAGCATCCATCTTTCACTTGGTTGGAGGTTGAGTTCTTGACGACATGACCGACGGCGAATGCGATAGCTCCAGCATGTTCTGTCCTACACTTGTCGCGCTTGCGGATTTAAATAAGAACAAGGTAGGTCGGCGACGTCGCAGAACGCCGACAAATCCAATGACACGATGAGCCTGACCGGACCGACTCGTTGACATTATAATTTATTGCAAGGGCAAGTACGAGAGCCGGGCGTCGAGCAATCCAGGAGCATGATCCGGACAAGTGGACATCCAAGTATATGGATACACCCGAGGGAGAACGAGGTAGCGGAACTCGGTCAGACATGAGGTCTTAGTCTTACTATCCTTGCCCCGGTCATGGTTCACGAGTTAGAACTACGACACTCGGACACACCATGTTGAGGTTTGCAGGCGTTCTCAACCCCAGCGGAACCTTTGCAGGGAGGACGAGGAATGTCTTGTGGTTTGGTCCCGGAATCCCGGCGACATTTACTGTTGACGGCATCGCACGAGTGACGCTCTCCGACCGCTCGCTTGCTGATAGAAGGCCCTTGCGAGCTGTACACGGTGCATGGTGTGCACGGTCACTTCCACCACCTCTTTAATAGTTAATATTGTTATAACCAGTGGTTACATTGAGGTGTGTAACTTCTACCTTAATATTATACGTGTTGGACGCTAGGAGGATTTAGCTACCCTATTAACACCGGTTTCTTTAATTCCTTACGTTTGCCTCGTTTAGCTAGTACTA
>AFIY01000108.1:0-44315 GCA_000223825.2 Zymoseptoria passerinii SP63 | reverse complement strand
GATTAGCCTTAGTAACTCTTACAAGGTCGTACAAAGAGAGAGAATTTATATCGGAATTACTAATAGTTACTAACTTAAGTACCTTCTCGTAAACGGCTACGTTAATATCGAGAAGACTCGGGAGGCTCTACTACGCGGAAAACAAAGTATATATATAAGATTAGTCTTGTAGCTAACGAGCTCTAGCCGAAGATCCTAATTCCCCTATAGGAGGGAAACAATTTATGCTCTTAAGGTAAATTAAAGACCGATCTAGGGAGTAAGAAGGATATGCTCGTCGTCCTCTTACTTCTAAGCATATACTATTGCCTCTAAGTAGATGCTCTAAGGGATCAATTAGCTAAGTTTTAACTAAGCAAAATAAATAGCACGACTTGAACTAATACTATACTAGGCTCTTAAACACGACTTTATACTATATGTACGCCGCTAGCGACCTCGACGGACCCTCTTTCTCCGATACGTTTCGCGTATAGTACTACGCTACCCTCGACTTACTCCGCTCTAGGTTCCCTCTACCGCCTAGCGGTAGTAGGGTTACCTCGATACGAGGACGGTTTAATAAGTAGGGTAATTAAGTTTTTACCTATAGTATAATAGTATAATTCGGACCTAAGCGCTTAGCCCTATATCGGGCCGGCGGATCGAGTAGTTATACTTACCTACCGGTTTAGGAGAGACCTAGTTACAGCGTCCTTTTAGATACTATATCTTCCTCTTTTTAAATACGGTAACAGTTTAAGTATAATAACCGACCCTACTAAACCGTATAGAGCTAGAGCGGCGCCTATAATAGGTTTTAAACATTACAAATTGCCTCTATTTTTTATAAAGTAGTATACCCGAAAAGTAACCTCGATTTATAAGCCTATAGCTAACTACGTACGTACGTTATTTACGCGAGACGGAGGTTAGCCTTTATTAGAGAGTCGCTCCCCCGGTTTTAAACCCGTTAATAGATACCTTCGTAAGAATTAACTAAAACTAGGCGAGTATAAGTTAGATTTATCCGACGACGCCCTATACGAGTAGGAAGACGAGTCCGATACTAATCTATTATATACTCGACAGCTACTTAGCTACGAGAAAGTTATAGATAAACTAACGCTATCCTCCTCCTCTAAGATCGATTAGGCCGAAGAAGCTAACGAAAAGTAAGAGAAGATTAACGCGAAGGTACGTCGAAGTACGAATAAGAAGGAGAAGGGCAAGGTATTACGCGAGGACAAGAAGAAAGCTACGTTAGAGGTAAAGGCGAGAGGTAAATTGCCGTCGAAGCCGTATAAGAAGTGTAGCCTTAAACACTAGTTAATTAACCCGTATCTAGGTAAGAAAGCGGTATCTAGCTAAGCTAGAAACGACACCGCTATCTCCTCCTAGCTAGTTGCCGATATAGATAGAGATATTAATATAGAGTCGTCCGGCGACGAAGTTAAGGATACTATTAAAGTGCCCTTATTAAACCTCGTCGTCCCGTCGACTCCTACTATTAAATTTACCGGTACCTCCGAGCTACCTTTAAAGACCTTTATAGACGCGGTAAAGTAGAAGGACCCTAAGTCCTCTAATTTACCGTTACTAGCCCCGAGTAGTATTACTAGTAAACGTAGAGTTAAGACCAACCCTACCTCGCCGATAAAAGGAACTAGTAAGCGTACTAAAGCGGTGTTAAAGAGTCGGGCGTAACTACTATTAAAGCCGGTCTTTACGGCGACGGAGGAAAGTATAGCTAGTCTATTAAACTAGCTAACGAAGGCTATACCGAAGACGAAGGAGACGTTAAAGGCGTTAATATCGGCTCCGGTAAAGAAGGGCAAAGGTACGAGTCGCCTCGGTCGTACGACTAAGGTCGATTATCTATTAACTTCGTTCCGTAACTTATTAGTATTAGGTTTATCTACTATATCGACCCCCCTCCCTACCTTTACGCCCGAGAAATTACCTACGGCTCTATACGTAGAACCGAAGGTCGCCTTCTCGAGGAGTTATAAGCGCGGCGAAGACGACGATGCTCCTAGACGAGAGCAATATAGAGACGGTATACACCTATATATTAAGATCCCCCCCGCCCTCTAGGGCGAGGGTATTAAACTTAGCCGTAAGGAGATATTTACGGCTATTACGTCGACTGTCCTTAGTATTAATAAGGTCGACTACATTAGCTAGTTGGACATTTATAGATAGGTCTTTAGGTGTCGATCTATAGAGGTAGCAAAGGCTGCCGCGGGTCGAATTTTTAAGGTCCGAGATATCGAATACTCGGCCTTAGTATTTAAAATAGGAGCACCCCGTACGTTTATCGCTAACCGCGTTAGCCGGAACGATACCTACCTAATAGCGTGTACTATTACGGGTTTAAAGGCTCGTAAAGGTAAGTCGTACTAGCTCGGCTAGCTACGGCTTAGTGTAGCCTAGTCTAATTTAGTAGTAGTTATATTTAATAGCGCTATAGGTATAACCTCGTTTAAAGTCCCGGTTAGAGCCCTAACTAGACGTTATACGAGGCCCTTTATAGTAAGGTTTAGGGCGGTAAACCTATCTAGTAGCAAGTACGAGGCGTATAGTAAGACCTCTTACCGCACTACTAAGTGCCTAGACGTAATCGGTTACGGTTTCTCCGGAGAAAAGCTACTAGAGGGTATACTTTACTCGAAACCGATTGTAGATTAATAAGTTATAACAATATAGTTATTTGCTCGCTTAACGTGTCGTTAATCCGCAACCCCGCCCGGTTCCGTAAGTTGTTTACTATAATAAGCGTTTATCGTATCGATATTATGCTTCTTTAAGACACCCGTCTAATAGATAATATCGCCGTAGAAAATGTGTCGCGCTTCCTATTAATTACTATTACTAGTTACATAGTAGAGACTAATAGCGTATTTACGGGAGGAGTCGCTATAGTTATTAATTTAAGTATAACGAAGTAGGATCCTAAGGACTATATAATCTTTAAGGACTAACTTAGTAAGTTATTAATTATAAAGGTATTATGCCGGGGACAACTACTTGTCGTCTCTAGCGTATATTGTCTAACTAACTAAGGCTAACGCCTTAAATAGTTAACTAATGTAATAGAGAGTATTTAAGGGTCTTAAGCGATTAAGGCCTACGATATAGTAGGCGGTAATTAGAATTAGGCCCTCCTACCGATAGATAAAAGGACGCGCTCCGGCGTCCGACGTACTCTAGTTAAAGCAAATAACTCCCTTATTACCGCGCTTAGTAAGGACGAAACGACTCTAATTAATAGGTAGCGTAAGACGTACCCGGATAGAATCGACTTCTCGTTCTATAAACAGAACTAGGGATGTTTAAGAATCGACAGACTATATATACGGGATAATTAGCTCTTTACAACAGACTCCTAGGATATTGTTAGCTCTAGCCTTCCTACCGACTACTACGCGGTTTACGTTACTCTCTCCTTTAGGAGCAACGCTTAACGCGGGCCTAGACGATAGAGGCTAAACCCGGTCTTACTAGATAGGTAGTAGATACTATAGAGCCTTTAGAAAACCCTTAGTATGCTCCCTAGCGACGACTACGTCGCTAAGTAGATAACGTTTAAAGCTACGATTTAGAAGACCTATAAAGAGATAAATACGACGGTCTATCGGGCTCGCGGTAAAGTCTCCTTTAACCTTTAGAAACGAAGAGCGAACCTAGTATAACAGCGTAAGATTAATAAGCCTAACTTTAAGCTCGAAGATTAAATAGCGGCGGTAGAAGTGTAGCAATAGTACCTAGCAGAATAGTAACATAAGGCGTATTTATACGTAGCCTATACGAAGAACATACTATATAATAAAAAACCGATAAAGTAGTTCTACGTAAGAGCGCGAACATTCAACGCCGAGTTAATTAAAGGGCTCGAAGACGTAGAAGGAGTTGTCTAGATAGGGCCTAACCGTATAGTAGTAATAGTAGCGGATTTTTACTCGAATCTTTACGATGTTAAACCGTCTAACGAAGCGAGTAGGTAGACCCTCCTATCGGTATACGATAAAGTTGTACCTAAAAGACATATACGAGCCCTCGTTAAGGCTATAGAGCTATACGAGGTATTAGTATCGATTCGACGCGCGGCTACCGGAAAGTCGCCGGGGATTAATAGTCTGCCTTATAAATTTTATAAGTTACTTATACGTAAAGTTAAGACGGAACGTAATTAGTCTAAGGGCAAAAAGAAGCGAGGCGATAAAGTAGAGTACACGAGATACGATAAGGAGAGGTATACGGACTCCGTACTACTACTCGTCTATCGCTTACTCGTAGACCTATTTAATTAAATTAACGACGTTAGCTATATACTAGAGGGTTAGATAGAGGGAGTTCTTACTATACTATAGAAACAAAAGGGAGAGCGTTCCGATTTAAAGAACTATCGCCTACTGTCCCTAATAAACGTAGACTATAAGATCTATATAGAGGTGTTAATATAGCGCCTAGTAAAGGTACTTTCTAGCGTTATTAGTTTACATTAATCGGCCTTCTTACCTAGAAGATTAATTAATAACAATGTGCGCATAGTTCAATATTTAATCGATAGGTACTTATATAGTGCGAATAGCTCCCCCCTAATTAAGGAAGAAGGTGTCGCAATTATCTTCCTTAACTAGGAGAAGGTATACGACCGGGTAAGCTACGTCTATCTATAGGCGGTCCTAAAGAAGCTAGGCATCCCCGATCGATTTATTAACTAGATAAAAGTACTCTATACCGACGCTAGAATTAGAGTATATATTAATAGCTTTCTTAGCGACTTTGTACACGTATAGAGCGGCGTCCGATAGGGCGACCCTATTAGCTACGTGCTATTTATCGCTGCGATTAAGGCGCTCGTACTATTAGTTTATAAGGATTACCGTATCCGAGGGGTAATAGTGCGAGGTTTAATAGTAAAGATTAGGATATTTGCCGACGATACTTAGATACTTGTTCGTAACTAGGCGGAAGCTAACGCTACGGTAGAGATCCTCGAGACGTATAATTCTAGCTCGGGTACTAAGATAAACTAGTTAAAGTCCTACCTTCTTAAAGTTAGTAATCTGCCGGAGATTAATATCTAGTACTACTAGGTAGTGTCCGCGGGAAACCCGTATGTACATCTAGGCGTACTAGTCGGCATAGACATAAAAGAACAGCTGGACTCGTTCTAGTAGAAGATAGTTTAGAAGTATACTAACCGCGCAGATTCCTAGTTAAAGTTATTTCTCTCCCTAAAAGGAAGAGTCCTTATAGCTAACTCGATACTAGTTTCTATCTCTCGCTACTACGTCCGCTTCCTTACGGTACCTACCGACGTACGTAAGTAATTAAATAAGGAATACTACCGCCTCGTATAGAACGATCGTTCAAAAGGCGCTATAAAGAGCTTATACGCCTATTATGCCCTTAAATATAGGGGCATTAGTTATTAGGACCTCGACTTAATTATCGATACTTTAACCGCCTTAGTTATAGTCCGAGCATCTACTAAGCTAGGCCTACCTTAGGTCCGTATTGTAATAGATATATTAGTTAAGTATACGAGGGGAAAGGTGCGAGTTAACGTACTTAAGTACCCTTAGTTTTAGAAATAGTCGACCTCTATTCGAATACTACTAGGCTTATTCGGTATATACTAGATAGCCTGGAAGAAGCTGTATGTCCTTTACCCGAGGGACAGCATATTCTAGTTTAAATTGCCGACTATTAAAGCCGACACCCTTAGGATATCTATCTTCTACTACCCCCTTACGGGCGCGGTAGAAGGATATAGTATATCTAAGTAGGGAACGTAGATATAGGACTCGTTATAGGACGCGGGAGTTAGATAGCTATATAATATCTACGACCTAGCGACTATAAGGTTTACCGCGCCGCTAACCTTTAACGGCGTAATAATAGGGAGGGCTATTAATTCGATTATAACTTTTATTAAAGGACTTCCTATAGAATATATTACCTCGCTAAGGCGGGAGCATATAATCGGGGAAGTTAAGCATAAACCTCTATATTCTAGTAGTGTATTAGTTACGGCTATATAATATAAGGGAGGTTTAAAGAACGAGGACGACGTTATTAAACCGAGTCTATTCTAAATAAGCTTTCGAACGATATACTAGGCTTACCTCGAGAGACGGCTAGGCGATACGGACTTTAGTTATAAAGTGCTCCCGGTTATTACCGCATATAATAGGCTAGTGCCTAACTAGAAACACCCGCTTACACCGGAAAGACTATAGCGTAGAGCTAGAGTCCTCTACGGTGTACTAAAGACGGGCGACCTAATCTAGAGGCTCCTATACGGTAAAGTACGAACAGGTACGAGATTAGACTGGATCCCTATAGAACAGTAGTACTACTAGACCGATAGGTCTAACCTTACCTACTCCTATATATAGATCGATTATGCGGTCGCGAAGGCGGTATAGGCGGAGGCTAAACTAGTCTAGTAGCGAATAGCGGCTAAGATTAGAGGGCTAACGTTCTTCGAATTCGCGACATTAAAAGAGCTATTAGCGCTACTAACCGTAGGACTACCCGTCTATAGCTTAAACAAGCGGCGATAGCTAACTGTCTACTAGGTAGCGTTCTAGTCGCTTTAGAAGTGCTACCTCTTATACTCCTTTAGCGAGAGAACGAACTACTAGTAGGTTAAAGCCGTAAGAGGATATTTTGTCGAGTCGCTTAAGAAGCACATCTTTATAGATAGAGCAGCTACGGTCTCGGAGGTCTATAATAGTACCTAATGTCCCCCTAAAATATTTAAGGGACTATAGGTAGAGGATGTAAAGACCTTAAGAGTCTCGAAGGGCCCTATATGCCTATCCGAGCTGTTACTAGACCTTAAAAGCGAGTTAGTGCCCTAGTTTTAGGGCGTTCGTTTAATATAGACGATTAAACTATATACGTAGTTCCTAACGTACCTCCCCGATAGGATACTAAACAAGGGCTATTAGTTTACCTTGTTAGTAAAAGCGGCGTATATAGACATATAAAGGTTCGATTCCTTTAACGTACTCCTAGTTTTAGAAGGCTAGCAACAGCCGATCTATTAGCATGTTACTACCGTCGTAGCCTCGGCTAAATAAACCTAAACAACTACACCGTACGAAGATCCTAATTCCTAAAGCCTTATATTAGACTAAATCCCTGTTAATCGTAGGAGACAGGCGGATCTAGTAGGAAGCACACAACGATGCGACGACGGTCTAACAAGCTCTAGAGCCTCTGGAGTCTGGGCACTATTCTAGAGTCTCTCGTTAGTCTCTCTATCTCTCGCATTAGGGTGCGTTTACCTCCTATTTAATAATTAGTTATTTGGCGTTCTTACATTTACTAACTACTAGTAGTCGTTTAATAGTAATTTACCGTTTAAGAGGTAAACGGTGCTATTAATTAAGTAGTAATTAAGTAGATCTATAGCGTTCTATACGGAACTCGCCGTCTTAGCTATATCGTCTACCTTATCTTACGCGTCTTCTAGCTCGCGTTGTATATATATATTATATCGCTCTCGTTGTTTAATTATTTACTTACTATAGATCCGCTCTATTCCTCGGTCGTTGTCGCCGTCGTAGCTATTGTCGTGCTTATATACTCGACAGCGCTGTTACTAGTCCAGTAGATTCGTCGCTATTATCGTCCTACTAGTATTATATAGATACTCGTAGATCTATACGCCGGTGCTCGAGAGGCGTTTAAATATATATATAGACCTAAAGATTACTACTATAGTACTACTCGGTTAAAGCAGCTAGTGTTCTATAAGTTCGTAAAAGAGCTAGAGGCTCGTAGAGTAGGTAGAACTATAGATACCGGTATATTAGTTACCGAGTAAGTAGTAATATTCCTAGACTTCCTAGGCTATAATTAGTCGATACGGTAGTTAAGAAGGACGTACTAGTACTCGTTTAGGACCTTCTATATTATTATTAAACGCATTAGTAAGATCGTGTGTTTAATAAGTAAGGAATATATCTAGATGCCGAGCTAGTATATACCGCTGCCGCCGTATAAGAAGATAATAACGAAGGAGAAGAACGATACTAGCTACTTACTATTTAGCAAGTTCTACTAGTTTAAGAACGCTATTAGAGCTATCGATAGTACGTTGCTACCGATAAATCTACCGGAGGAAGTTAGAGGTATATAGAATAGTCGTAAGGGGACGATCTCGTAGAACGCTATAGTAGCTTATAACCTCGATATAGTATTCTAGTTCGTACTCGTTAGATACGAGGGCTCTACACCGGATAGTACCGTGTTAAAGAAGGTATATAAGGAGGGATTCGATGTGCTACCTAGTCGGTATTACCTTACTAATAGCGGTTACTCTATAGTTAACGATAGGCTCCTTATACTATATAAGAAAACGAGGTATTATATCCGCGAGTAGAGGGTAGCGTAGCGGCGACCTAAGACGAAGGAAGAGCTATTTAATCTATAGTATTTACAACTACGTAATGTAGTTAAGCGTATCTTCGGTGTCCTTAAGAAGCGGTTTCTAATCCTCGTATAGGGCGTATATAGCGTATATAGTAGGTATAGTATCCGTAAGTAGACGCGGTTTATCCTCTACTACTTCGTACTCTATAACTTTATTCTCTTAAGTAGTAACTAGCCTCTATCTTCGGAACCGGAGTTGTTAGGCCCTTACGATAAGGATAGTAACGACGATACGGACGGTAAGGATAAGGACGGATTCGATAACCTTAGAGATATTAGTAGTAACCGTAGGGTACGCTTCTGAGATAAGATAGCTAAGTTAATATAGAAGGATTATTAAGAATTCCTCGAAATAAAGGGCTTAGATATAAGGGGACCTTAATTAGACGACGAATTCGACTAGTAATTCCGTAAGAGACTTAGAAACATCGTTGTTATAAAGAATATATATATTTGCTAGTTAAATCGTATATATCTTACGCTAAGGCTATAATATAAACCTCCTCTAAAATACGCTAAGATTCTCGCATTTGTAGATAGAGAATATCGTAGGGTAGGAAGATACCGCGCTGTACTCGAAGCTCGAAATTAGCGCTAAAACAAGGTAGCTCCTTCCTAATCCGGACGAAAAACGACGAATTCTTAAAACATATATAAATCGATAGTATAGCTCTACTTTTATCTCTAGTAAGGTACTTAAGGGTATCTTACCTTCCTATACGTATCTCTACTATTAAAATTACTAGTTTAGCGTTAGTAAGTAACCTTTAACATTACCTTTCCGACTTCTACTTCGTTAACTCTACCTCCTTTATTAACGACTACTATATAGGCCGCCTTATATTATACTAATCGGCGGTAGCGAGCCTCTATAACTAGCCTACTAATTGTAGTATGTCTAATATTACGCTAGCGCCGCTACTAGCGCCGCCGGCGGTAGTATTAGAGGTAGAGCTAGTTTAGCCTTCGTAATAATCCTTCGTAGATACAACTCGAAGCGGCTACTTAGCTCCTTCTTAAGGTATAGTTTAGCGGCGACGGCGAGGTTAGGGTTTGCTAACAACTCTATTAAAAGCAGGTCCTTGTCGTCGTCGCTAATACCTTTAAGTACGCCTACTTTAGAGAGCCGTTTACTAACTAGCTCTAATAGGGTTTGCTCCTTCTCCTTCTACTCGTCCTTCTTCGCTAGAGCGGCGACAGTAAGCTATAATAGTATTACTATCTTTGCTAATGCCTTTAGATACTAAGGATTAACCTTACTAATAATAGACTCCCTCTTAGCCTTCTTTAAGTATTCCTTATTGTCCTTTACTAACTACGCTACTCTTAGGATCTGCTCGCTTCCTTCTACCTCTTCGACCTTAACGTCCTACGACTCGCGCTCTTCCTTACCCTTAGTATCCTCGTCTATACTACCCTCCGAATCGTCGCTCTTAATACTACGCTCGTCCTTATCTTTAGAGGGAGTAGTAAGGTTACAGCTATTCGTAGTATACTCCCCGGTAGCTATATTAGAGCCTATAATAGTAAAGATAGCCTCTAAGAATAGTAGACAATTATCTCTAAACGGCTTATACTTAGAATAAGCTTCGTAATAAGCTACCTCGACGTCCTCGTCTACTAGCTTCGTAGGGTATCTATTCTATCTACTAATATGCTTTAAGTAAGCAGTATATAGTATATATATCTTCTTTAAGTTACGCTACTTGTTCGCTAACGACTAGTAGTTAAAGAAGCGCTACTACTAGTTATAAAACTTATATATAATCGGTCGTAAGTCCCTCGACGCAAACGAGTTATTGTACTATAAGAGAGCGCGGTTCTTAAGCCTTAACAACGCCTCTAATAATACGGATATCTCCTTATTAGACTAGCGACTAAGCCGTAGAAGGTTACTACTATATTCGACCTACCTCTTCTACTTCTTCCGTAGCTTCTTCTTACACTACTCTTACTAGATCTAGGTACTACTACTACCTTATCTTCCTTATTATTAGTCTCGTTCTTCGCCTTACGCTTACGACCGGAGGCTAGCTCCTTACCCTTCTTCTTCTACGGTATTAGCTCGGCTAGTATTACAAATAGTATATATATAAGGACTAGATTACTATACGTATACAACGCGCTCGGCAACGCGATATTGCTACGGACTCGGAAGGTTTACAACTATTCCCTTTACAGCATCGCACGGACTAAAGACATGGCTATTCTTGCACTATAGTGTGCAAGAATAGCAAAACTACTGGGACAGCTATTTACTAACCTCATGTGGATACAGAGCAGCGAGATTGAGCGTGCACGAATTAACTGGTCAATTCATGGCGACGGTGAGGTAAACGGTTGCAAGAATGGCCATTATCTCGCGTTTTCACCAGATAACTGATTCTTGAGCAGGAGGTAAACGCACCCTTAGACAATCGAATTGGCAGTCCGTACGGAGTGGTATGGGATGTAATCATAATGAATGGTGGTGTGATCACTAATAATAACGACCGACAAGCTCTGGTGGACATCCCGGAGTCTCTCATAAGACTCCCTGTCGCTCGCCAAAGACAATCGAAATTGGCAGTGAGCAACTCCAGAGTCCACTCGCTGATGTAATGGCAAGCACTGATGAATTGTGGGAAAATCGACAAGCTCTGGCCCAACATCCTGGAGTCTTACAGACCGTGAACTGCATATACGAGAAGCAGTGCTGACGCTGGAAACTCAATCGGTGCCCATTGGGGGCAGGTATCGACAATGTCCCGACTACTCTGCTTTGACCGGAGATTTCGGTATCGTCTCCTGGGTACAGGCACTGCCATGCTTTTGATCCAGAGTCTGTATCAAACTCCCTGTCGTTCGCAACTTCGCAAGACATACTCGAAATCGGCACGGGGCAGTGAGCATGAAAAGGTGTGACGAGCGCACTCCCCCAGAACATAAATTACCCGCCGCTTCCTCTTCCTTTGCGCAGTCTTACCACCTCGATCCCAGCGCAGGCCAACTTTGCCCAAGTCCTACACGTGTCTCAACCTCACAACAAAAACAACCATCTTCACGTGTCATCTACTCCACAAGCGATTACAATGCGCTCCGTGGTCCTCCTCACCATCGCCATTTGGACTGCCTATGTTATCGGCGACGATTGCCACTGGGACACGGCTCCGTGCTACCACAACCCTACCGGTCCTTGCTTGTGGTCCTGTTCCGGATCGAATAACGTGAACTATAGATTGCTCAAAGGCAGATGCTACGCGTAAGCCTCAGATTCCACCATCCTTGATGTCGTCGACGTTGCATCACTAACAGCATGCCTCGACAGGAGAGACGGCGCTGCTGGCCCCTATGGGTGCGTGAGCCATTAGTCTCCGCAATGATCGAGATATCTCCCCCTGGCTGGTCTTTACTGGATAATTTAGTAGGGGCGATGGACAAATTAAAAAGGTCAGGGTATGAGTGGGTTTTGGCAGATAGAAGGTGGCAGGAAGCGGCAGGAAGCGGCGGAGCAGGCAAAGTGGGTTTGATCTCGGAGACGAGCCGTGGAAGAGCTTTCGAGTGGTGTGCTTTGCTTGTCATAGTCGAGTCTTGGAGATCGAGTGTTGGAGATGTATGTTGTGACGGTCTCATTTCTGGCTTCTGTCGCTCTCAAGTCCTTCGGAGCATTTGGTACGGTAGTCATTGTGCGATGTGTAGCTAGCTTAGTCTCGATATCTGCCTCGTTCTTCAATCCTTGCTCTTGTCGATGCTCTCGTAGTGGTGGAGCGATTGACACGCTCGGTGTGTTGGAAGTGATTTTGCTCTCGATATCTGTCTTGCGTGGAAAGCTGGGGGTTCATATCGAGATCGTGGGTCGCCTTACTTGATCGTCTGGAGTAACCTGGCCTGGCCATAGCGACTATCTGGATTGTAGAGAAGAGACGTCAAGCAGCTGGCAAAGGCAAAGGCAAAGGCGAAGGCAATAAGGCTCCATCCGTCAGCAGCGACCTTGGCATGAGAGACATGCCCCGCTATCAGATGAGGTAGCATCGACTTGTCTTGTCATACCTCTGCGACTGCAACAACTATTCCACATCGCATCCACCATGGCCCCCTTTAAAAACCTCCAAAGGCTGTCAATGGGCGAGCAGCCATGGGCGGGTGCCAGGTCGAGGAGCAGGATGCAGATTTCTGCGAATTTGGGCCAGTCGATTCCGGTATAACGGCTCAAGGGGGGAGGCGGTACGGTTGAGGTGACAATGTTGATGCAACAGTCAGCCACGGTAAAAGCCACGAGGATGAATATCGAGAGCTCAATAGCGCGGCCGCAGCTTGCATCGTAAGGCCCGAGCCAGGCGATGAGTTGGGCGGCGCTCGAGTAGATTTTGCCCATCTGCGCAACGTATTCTTCCCGCTCTGTGATGTTGTCCTGATCAATACAGATGCCGTCAATCCAGATCAATGGCACGTGTCAACACCCTCCTTGAGTGCATGTTTGGCAGCAGCTATGCGAGGGTCAGACTCTGCTCTGATTAGAGTACAGTCAGTTCGAAGGTCCACTGCTCGATAGACCGAAATGTGGCGACCAGCTCCCGAGGCCGACATATTCACATCGCGGCTCCTAGCGATGCAGTCCAATGGCGCGTCAGATCAGGGACAGAGCCTCAGAGGTGCGCCATGGACCACGCTGCGCCGCCCGCAAGACAATCGACTGCTCATAGTCGTAGGAGGTAGAAGCAAGAGCAATGCCGGAGATCGTCTTCCGAACCGCGAGCGTAACAAATTGTTGCAGGTGAACGGTGCAGCTGATCGCACCGCTCTGCACTCGAGCACAACGCATGGTTTTGAAAACACTTGTTGGTAGCGAGATGTCTCCCAGCTGCGAGCAATTTGTCTGGCTATGTTCTCATTCATTGTGCCGTTGGGAGCTCATTGCACGCAAGATCGCCGACTATCGAAAGTCAGCTCCACCGCAAATTTCCTGATGAGCGAATTTCCCTTCGTGAGATCCAAGACACAGTGCGTGGTTGTAGCTCGACTCCGTCGGTACAAGTTGGGCACAGATTTCTCGGAATGACTGCACGTACTCGACATGCTTATTAGCACTCCGATCCTGGCTCGTTCTCGTCTGAACGCTCTGCATCTCTTTCTTGATCCAATGAGTGTGGCAAGAAAGGAGTTCCGGATGAATCACCGATAGGAGGTAATCCCATAATTCGCCAGTGCGGCATGCGGTTTGACCAGATACTCGCTGCGCCAAAAGATGCAAAGCGATCCGCCGATCTCACGCCGCCGAGCCTCACTCACCACGCTCAAGATTCGCACCTGCCTATCTCGGCCTGGGAAACCACGTTGGCAAGTGTCCGGCTTCCCAAACGGGTTCGGCGTAAGGGGGGTGAGGTTGCGGCGGTCCACGGGTCTCACCCCCTGCCGAGGGAGGATACCACAGGGCGGTCTAAAGGTTGAGCCGCAGTAAGCAACGATCGAAGCTGCTTTGCCACGTCTCATCGCCATGGTACTGTATGGAGCTAGTCGCAAAGGGCGGCTTGTTCAAAACAACCAAGTCAGGTCTACCAAGTCATCAGTGGGAAGGTGCCACTGCAGTCAGCACGAAGGAATCGTCGACGCACCGATTGATTCCGTGAAGAAGTCGTGCCGTGCAGAAGACGGCCGCAATCACAGCACAGCATGCTCATCGTCACGTCGAGAGGTGTGAATCGGTGTTCTTCCCGTGATCGCCACGCCACGCCACGCCACGCCGCACCATTGCCAACCCACGTGCTCTGGCACCACCACTGTGGTCATAGTCGATTCCACTACTAGCGACACCTTGGCTACTGCTACGCCTGCCTACCTGCACACCTGTGATGACATATTCAGCGGGTTCCTCGTGACATGCAACGAGGCGATCGTTCCGACAGGAGCGGGCGCTAAGAAGAGACAGAATAGTCTAACTCGAACCTTATCGCGACCACCCACCAACGGGGATGCTGTCGAGGCTTGTTCCCTCGCTTGCAGAGCCCAAGAGGGTTGCATTGCCTTCAACTACCTGCGCGCTTCTTCTGGTGGCTGCCAGCTCTTTAGCAACACTGTTAGAGGCTCTGTGCCACAGGAAGGAGTTGACAGCGGGTTCATCGTCCCTACCACTTCCACCAGTACTACTTCCGAGTCTACTCAGATCACCTCGGACATTACGAGTGAGACTGCGGATGCCAGCCCGACTACCATCTCTTCGACTACGACCGTCGCAACCTTTTACCAGTGCTGATGATCAAGATCCCGTCACCGAAGACCTATCCAGCTCTTCGTCCGGGGCTTCCAGCTCGACTATTTCGGATGCCAGCTCAGATACTACGACGACCGGAGACCAGACCAGCAGCTCTACCACGCAATCAGATGGTCCGACAACTTCGGCCGGGGAGCAGACTACGAGTACGACCGAAACGTCAGCTGGGGAGCAGACTACAAGTACGACCGAAACATCAGAGATTACGGCCGCGACCGCGACATCATCCGTCTCGACCTCGTCAGAGATTACGTCCGCGACCGCGACATCATCCGTCTCGACCTCGTCAGAGATTACGTCCGCGACCGCGACATCATCCGTCTCGACCTCGGAGACCATGTCAGATTCCACAAGTTCTTCTGAAACCACGACGTCCGAGTCTACGTCAACTTACACCGCCAACAATGACTCCACCAGCACCTCTAGCTCTGCTACGTCCTCCATCACCACTACCGTCTCGACTAGCACGACGACGGTCACTACCTCCGCGACAACTTCGGGTACGCCTTCACCTACTGCTACTCTGAACGTGACCATGAGATTCGCGCAGACGCATGTCTTCGAAGCAAACGGAACATCGTGGAACACGGGCGGCAGGGATACGAATCTTCATCTTATTGGCTCGCGGTCGGCGCTCGCAATCGTCCAGTTCGAGGATGCGACAGCGGCAAACCGATTGCAGGCACGCGCCGATTCAGTGGCACCAATTGTCGAAGCACGGCGTGCAGGAGCCAGCTTGGGGTCTGTCAAGCTCGCTCCCCCTTCTGCGCTGCCAGGGACGGAAGCTGGTGGAGCAGCCTTTTGCGACCGATGCGTGGTATGCAGATCTCCCTGCTGCGTGGATCATCTCTGGTGTCGAGTTCGTCGTCAAGGCTGAAGGCTACAACGAAAGCCAGACCATCACACCGCGGGTCGGTTCTGTCAATGACATGCAGGTAACGGTCCTGCCGTTTTATCATTTCGGCGCGACCCCAGCGAATTCTGAGCCGCTGTCGGTATCATCGCGCCCTTTCCCCGAGACGGAAACCGAATTACGGGCCAAATGGCCCGTTAGTTCTCTGAAACACGTCCCGCATCCTGCAGGCTTTGTTAGCTATTCTCAAATAGTAATCAAGCCTGCAGGTGGTCGGCCTGCTCGTGTAATCACGACGCGCAGCAAAAGCGATGACTATTTCGCTTACTTGGATAGCATTCTCGCGCTACTCGGGCAATACCAATCGGCCAACGGAGAAGCTCCCTTGGCCGCCCATGATTTTGAACCGATACTTAGCCTCGACGCCGCTGGCACATATCAATTGCAAAGTGCCGGCCTCGCCGGTGGCCCCAAGTCAGTCGGCAATTCCGGCTGGACCGCCATTTACATTCATGAGGAGGGCCACGCTTATGGTCTTGGCCACTCGGGCTTGGAGTTCACCCAAGGAACGTATCCTTATCCCCGCGGCAGCCTACTGGGATCGGCCTTCGGCTACGACCAGAATCGACGGCAGTTTCTACCGCCATATATTGCACCTACGGCGGAGAAAGTCGCGGGATGTGCCGCAGCCCGTCCACTCGACGATGAAGGGCGCTGTGCCAAGTTAGACCCCATGGAAGGCTACGCCGGCGATCAGGATCCGTCTTACCGATTCGCGCAGCACGCCGACTTTAATGTGGGACGGATGCAGCGATGGTTCGAATGGACCACGCTCAGCGACGCAAGAATTTTCACGGAACCAAAAGGTAGCTACACACGCTGGGACAGTGTCTCGCGTACTCGCGTCCTGCTTCCTCTCGACAATACGGCGCAGCGCGCGTTGTCAGGCGTCAATCTAGGTCTGCCCCGCGAGCGCAACGTACCCGTCCACGCTATCGCCTTCAGCATTAGCAATGGGGGTACGGAAGGCGCGACCTACATCTACGAAACACCAAGTTTCACCGGCAACTTGATCTACGTCCCGGATCCTACCAACGCACAGGACATTACCGACCTCAACCTTAGGTCTGGAATGTATGGGAACTACTGCAACTCGCTCGGTTGTGACTACACGATCCGCGTGACCTACACGGATGGCACGACCGTTCATCGCATCGTACAAAACGGATTCCGCCCCTTCAACTCAGGCGGCAAGCTTCCGCCGGCCCCAGCCAGGGCCGATCCCCTGAATTCTGATATTTTCAGGCAATTCGCGATCAACGTGCCGGGCGATAAGGCGATCAGGACTATTGAGTTACTCGACACACCCCTTGTCTACGAAGGGTTTCCTTCGAACCCGCGGGTCCTGGCAACGCGTTCGTCGTGAGGTGTGTGGAAGAGTAACAGGGAAATAATAGTAACAGCGGGCATTACGGTCCCATTCAATTGCCAGTGTTCGAGTATGTACTTCGTACAGCAGCGGATCAATTTGATGTTCTATCACCATCACCTGATCTGAGGCATTGCGATCTGAAAAGCTTTCTTTGGACAATGAAGGTCATGTCGGTCCGCTCTTGCGGCGTGAAGTTATTGCCAGTAAGCTCGCGGACGTTCTACTGCAGGCGGTCTCGAATGTCTGTACGATCACCCTTTATCGAGGATCCCGGGTCTTTCGTAAGTATGTACTACGTAAAGAAAGCTTCGAGTGAGCATCCGAGCGTCGTCTAAGTCGGAGTTAGGCCGAAGAAAGTCCAATATCTTGCAAAAGGTGATCCCGCGTTTTCGTAGGCTACGATATACAACGACTTCTCCAGATTATATATACCTGGGCTCACTGAGCTGTTTCAGTCGATGGACCAAAAGAAAGATCCCCAAAAATACAAAAACATACAACACTACGGATACTAGTGTAGCGATTAGATGGTTGTCATGGCTGAGCGGACGGGAAGCCGACTTTTCATCTATCTGTGGTCGTATGTGCTCGGATGATAGTACTCTCGGTATAATAAGATCACAGTAATGCAGATGAGCAAGAATGTCTGCTGTCTGCCATCTCGCCCCTCGCCAGACAGCGCCCACGTCCGCGTGCTCGTCCTCGTCGGAATCAGGACGCTTTGCGTGGAAAGCCATGTATCGCTATTGTGGGTCGCCTCACTCGATGGCGTTGAGTTACCTGGCCACAGCGACTATTTGGAGTTTCAGAGAATGAGATGTCGACCAACTGACAGCAGTTCTGGCTGCCCCGCATTCATTTCGCGAATTTGTGCTCGGGAAGCATTGACTTGTCTTGTCATACCTTACATCTGCGACTGCAACAACCATTCCACATCGCATCCATGGCCCCCTCCACCCCCAAACCCATCTTCATCGCCGTCATCGGCGTCGGCGGCGTCGGCAAGGCTTTCCTCTCCCAGCTCGACTCTCTCCGCCGACGCCTCGCCCGCTCCAACCCTCCCACCGACCTCCGCCTCATCTACGCCCGTCGCAGCACAAAACAGCTCTTCAGCGCCGACTACTCACACCTCGACATCTCCACCGTAACCACCACCCTCGACACCTCCGGCACGCCGCCTCCTCCCTTCAACGAGACTTTCGGCCAACTCGCCAATGCTCCCGGTCGAGTCGTGCTCGTCGACAACACCTCCTCTCCCGAACTCGGATCTCTGTACCCCATGATCCTCCAACGAGGCATCAGCATCGTCACGCCGAACAAGAAGGCGTTCTCCGACAACTACGCCCTTTGGTCCTCCATCTTTACCTCCGCAGCCAACGGAACCGGTTCTCCATCCAACGGCTACGTCTTCCACGAGTCCTCTGTCGGCGCCGGTCTACCCGTGCTCTCCACCCTGAAAGAGTTGGTCGAAACCGGGGATGAGGTCACGAAAATCGAAGGTGTCTTCAGCGGCACCATGTCCTTCCTCTTCAATTCTTTCCAACCTCTCGGCGGCGGCGGAGGTGCGTTCGCGGCAGAAGTGAAAAAGGCAAAAGATTTGGGATACACAGAGCCGGATCCCAGGGACGACTTGAATGGACTGGATGTCGCGAGGAAACTGACAATATTGGCGAGGTTGGCTGGATTGGAAGTGGAGTCGCCGACATCGTTTCCTGTGCAAAGTCTCATTCCGAAAGAGCTGGAGTCTTGCTCCTCAGGGGATGAGTTCATGACCCGCCTGCCGGAGTTTGACGGCCAGATGGACGAACTCAAAACCGCAGCCACGAAAGAAGGCAAAGTCGTGCGCTTCGTCGGGAGTATCGACGTTGCTTCGAAGCAGGTCAAGGTTGGACTGGAGAAATTTGACGCTTCGCATCCAATTGCTGCATTGAAGGGGAGCGACAATATCATCAATTTCTACACGAAGCGATATGGCGAAAATCCGCTCATCATCCAGGGAGCTGGAGCTGGTGGAGAAGTCACAGCAATGGGCGTGACAGGAGACTTGATCAAGGTCGCGAGACTGCTGCGATAGATCGGAGACGGAGAGAGAAAGAAGAGAGAGAGGGGCACGAATCAGCGACAGAAAGAGGGAAAACTTTCCCTAACATCGGCTTGCGTTGTCAACCATCGAGTCTCTGGGCTCATTCGATTCTCTCGGTATTGATATAGTATATGCACTCAATACCATCTCACACGGGCTACATGTACTGTGGTTCCAGGCCCATCGTTCCCTTATACCATTTCTGTTCAAACGCTTCGGATTCCGCACTTTTCGCTGACGGGCATTTACAGCAAGACCAGCCAGCTCAAAATTCCGACCAGCATCCCAAGACCTCTGATCGCCAGTCTCGTCTGCGAGCCAGATCCTTCATACGCCACAGGCGGCGTGCCCACAGCCCCAGGAATGACCAGCGTCGACGTGCTCGTCACGTATGGCGCAGCAGGTGCAGGATTGGAGTCCGTCATCAGCGGCGACTGTTCCTGCGTTGACGACGGAGCAGAAGCAGGTGGTGGAGTCCCGTATCCGAGATCTGGGACGGCGTTGGTGCTTCCCGATTCCGTGACGGTGTAAGTCGTGATTTGGACTTGTGGCACGGTGACGGTTGTGAGGATTGTAGTTGTGATTGCGGAGGCGGTGGCCGTGGACGATCCGCTGCCTGTGGGAGATGGAGCTGGAACGATGACCTCGGAAGAGTAGGTTATTGTCGTGCAAGGTGGCGCAGCGGGTGGGTGGCCAGGCTGAGTCCCCACGGGCGAGGCCTCGCTTGAGGAAGAAGGTGGAGGGGTGTAGACGGCTGGGGTGACGGTCGAGGGACAACCCGTTATGATGGCCGGGTTGGATGGGATGTAGGGCGCGCAGAGACCCATGAGGTAGGAGACGCCGTTGGTGGTGTTGTCTGCGGATTGAGACCAGGAGGAGAGGCAGCCGTAGACTTTTGTGATGAAGTTTGTGTCTTTGCAGAAGCTGGAAAAGGAAAGAGGGTCAGTGGATGGCTAGGATAGGATGATGGTGGGACTCACCAGGAGTAATCGGTGTTGTCTTTGCACGAGACGGTGTGAAGCCAGGTATTGAGGCAGCGGGGAAGGAGGTCCGGAGAGCTTGGAGGTGGGTAGTTTGACGGTGCGGACGGAGTGGTCGCGGCGGCCGTTGAGGAAGACGGGACTTCGACAGTGGCGGATGGCGGTGAAGGAATGGCGTTCGAGGATCTAGCGGAGCTTGATGGTGGATAAGCTGGGCTGCTGTGCGCCATGCTGCTGTTTTGCGCGACAGTAGTGCCGTAGATCGGAGCTGTCGCGGTCACAGGTGAGCTCTTGGAGCTGCCGTATGCAGGAACAGACTCCATGGGGTGGGCTTCGGAGGACGAAGCACGGCTAGGCACGCTTTGAGATGTGGTCACGGGCGAACTTTCGGACGAGCTGGATGTCGAGGAGTCGTAGGTTGAGATGGCCTCCGTCGAGCCAGTGACGGGCGACGACTCCGAAGAGCAAGAAACCCCTCCCGCGCAAGAGGTCGTCCCCGCAGGCGCAGTAGAGCTCGTGGTGGTATACGCAACGGGCGTCGAGGACGATACCGCTGCGGAAGTCGAAGCATAGCCCGGAACCTTGGTTGAAGCACTCCCACAATTAAACTCAATACTGTGCACGCCAATACTGCAACCTTTGCCCTTGTAGCCCTCCGCCGGCTTGAAAGTCACACTCTTCGCCCCACCACACTGAATGTTCTGAATCTCAGTCCCGCCAGCTTTGCAAGAGTGATACTCCTTGCACACACTCTTGTCGGGCATTTCGTAGTGACATTCAATGTCTGCGTCCTCACTGGAGGAAACCTGGTACTTGTCGATGGACATGGAATCATCGCCGTTGCAGTCGATGGAGGGATGGTCGTCGAGATTGGAAGAGATGCATTTGTCTTGAAAGGTGCGTTTGGTCAGAAGGTCGCGCTTGCCGAAGGACTTGGTGCAGGACCACTTGGCAAATTTGTTACTCCCATAGGCGTCGAAGGATCCTGCTTTCAGATCGGACCAGTTATAGCCGGTCTTTTGCTTGTCGCTGCATTTGTTGTCGGTGTTGTCGGGAGTGGAGTAGTGGGAAGTGGTGTCCCAGCCGTGATGGCCGAAAGTTGCCGATGCTTGGTGAATGGCTAGTCCAGCCAGGCTGATTGTGGTTGCGAAGTACATGTTGAATCGTGGTTTTCAATCACAACGCTTGATGTTGACGGGATTCCAGATGCGGAGAGACTGAAAGCGAACGTAAGAGTGAACCAGCCACTGGAGTGCAATGAATGTGCCTGACGAAGGAAAGAAATGGAGCGTAGTGAATGGCGAAAGGACCCAACGGCGAGGACGCTGTTATACAAGCTCCGCAGCGGCAGACCTCCTTACCGTGATATTTTGCAGCATTCACTGCTATTCTGGGGTTTCCATAGTCGGCCGCCCAGGAGCACGTGTGGTGTGTCATGCAGTAGGCGAGCGGTTACATGACGGCCAGACATGCGGCTTTTCCTGTCGCTGTCTGTGCTGGAGGCGCTGTAGATCAAGTTTCATGTCGACAAGAAACGGGTTGCAGTTGCGATGTTGTGACCCTGCGCCAACCCACGCGCGCGCTTCCACGTGCGGTATAGGAGGATGTGGGTGAAGCGCCGAGGGGTGAAGTCGAAGTGTGGAGACTGATATGGGCTTGCATCACCCAATCAGACGCCACCGGAGAAAGCGCCCCCTGGTTGAGAAGCAACGACTGACACGACATCGACACCAACCACTCATGTCGATGTTCTCCTCTCGCTTGCGACGATTCATGCACTGTTTTGTCTCGCCCGAAAACGAATCAATGTATTGAGGAGTCATACATAGTCTCTGATCTTAATTGCAGATGCTGTCATTCAATGCTAAAACTCCTCGAAGTACCTCGACAGCACTTGCTGACAATGATCGCCGTAGAACGACAATACGCAAGTTCACTGATAGATGAACCTCTAATGCAGCTGGCATTCGCTGCGGTGCTTGGGCGGGTGATGTCTTCTGCGGAACAACATCGCATCAGAAAACATTCATGAACAAAATCTCGCCAGCACCCTGCTGACTTGAACCGCTGGAGTCTGCTGCATTGCTTCCGTGCGGAGCGTGGCATGCGGAAACAGCTGGTAAAGTGCGGAAGCTTTCGTAGCACAGGAATCGAAAATCGCATCGCGCAAACACGCCGCGGACGCCGAGCGCCTGATGTCAACGCAGAACGCATCAAATTTTTGCAAAAACACTCAGAGCAACCAACAGCAACCGAGCTTCCCAATGCCGCATCAGCCCCATAGTACAATGGCGAACGAAGGAGTGAGCAACCGTAAGCACCACTTAGCGCAGCTTCTTTTCAGCCCTCTCCAGCAGATAGCCGAATTCCCCCTGGAAGCCCTCATACTCCCTCATAAAGTCCACATCGTCCACCGTAAGGCCAAATCCACCCTTCTCCGAGCCCACCGCCTCCGCAGCCTGCAATCGCTTGATCTTCGCCGCCTTGCCGCCACCTCCTGCGAAGCACTTCGCTCCCTTGAGCATGGTGTCCAGCTCGGAAACGGAGAGGGCATGATCGGTTGCATGGAGGCGGGCGACAAGTTGTGGCTGGGATTCTCCGGAGGTGGGTTTCGGGAGTTTGCGGGCGCGGCAAAGGGAAGTGAGCTCCGCGTGTGACATGATACTGCGGGGAGAGAGGAGGGTACTCTCAGTGACGAGGGTGGGAATTGTCGGGCTGGGGGCGGGCTGAGTGACACGGTTGCGGGTCTTGGAACGGGGCATCGCGGGGCGAGAAACGCTGGATCGGCGGGATCGCTTCTCCGCTGGAGCTTTCGTTTTCGAGCGACTGGTGGAGCCGCCGGTGGCAGGGTCGGTCTTGCGGCCGCGGGGAGTGCTGTCTGAGTCGATCTTCTCCACCGGGTCGTCTTCCTCATCGTCGGCATCTCGCTCCTCCTCATCCGTCATCCTCGCTTCTTCTTCATCGCTCTCGAATTCGTCAATTGCGTCGCTCTCATTGTCAGAGTCGTTGCGCGAGTTTTTGAGAGTCCTGCCGGACTTGCAGGGCTTCCCGTTCATATCCATCCCCATTATCTGCTTGTAAAGCTGCTTCTCCTGGCGGCTACGCTCCATATCCCAATCACGCTGAGCACGCATCTGGGCGAGGATGGCGAGACGGCCGACTCGAGCCCGCTCACGGAATGTCTTGCGCTCCTCGCGAATGCGTATGCGCTCCTTCTTGTCAGCGTGCTTCTTGAGCTGGAGTTGGACTTTCTTCTGGTTCGCCTCGGCGATCGCCAGCTTCCGAGCCGCAGTCTTCGACTTCTTGTACTCCTCCGCTTCCTTCTGCGCTGCGACTTTTTCTGCACGAGCCCCCTTGGCTGCTGCGATTCGTGTCTCGCGCATGATACGGCGGCCGATCGGGTCCTCGTCGAGCTCAATGGGAGGGAGTTCGGTGCCGTCACGGAGAGCTTCCACACGCTCGCGGACGGCCTTTGGTGTGTATTTCCTCTTTCCTAGCTTGTGTGCAAGGGCGTGTGCAAGATCCCTCCATTTCCTCTCCTCGAGCTTTGCAACCATCGAGTCGTGCTTTGCCTGGATCTGCGCGTTCAGAGGCAACAATTCTTCGTCCTATGTCGAGTCAGTATTCACCAAACCTTTGATCCAGCATTGCTTTCATGAACTCGACTTACCTCTCCCACGTGCCAATCGCTGAGCTCGTCGTCCAACCTTTCGTCCTCCTTGTCAAGCAGCAGCTTGCTAAGGCGTAGGAAGCGGCTCCCGATAGTCTTGTCCGTGTACCGAACCCGGCCTTCCTGCCGCAAAATGTCCGCGCACTGAGCGTCCGAGTATCCCTGCTGTTTAAGCTCGACAATGCGGCCATCATCGGAATCGTAATCGACTGTGATGGGTTTGGCGAGCGGAGCGGCACCGCCCTCGACTCGAAGTCGGCGCTTCTTGACACCGCGAGCGGTCTCCTTCGTCTGAGGGTTGTAGTACTACGTTGTACCGTCAATAATCTGTCCAGTGGCGTAGTCGGTCATGCTAGCGGAGAGAGCATTTTGTAATGTCCTGCCTTACCTCGACTTCTCCATCATCTCCGTCAAACTCATACTCCTCTTCGATTGCTGCGACTTCGTCTCCCGCGGCAATACGCTCATCTCGACCTATATCACAGAAGTTAGTTGCGCAGTCGGTTTAATACTCGAGGAGAGCGCCGAGGGCAGTGAATCACTATCATGTGCGTGTTTCTCCCCGACACACGTGATAGTAATATGGCAGCATGTGCGGCTTGTTTCATGCTTTGTCTTACCTGTCGGCTCGAGGACGGGCGCGCCTCCCCAAAACATCTCGAATGACTCCGCCATTTTGTTTTCAGTTGTTGATGTTGGAATTGTGCGGACTGTAGAGTCGCTCTTTGAAGTTCCTCGACCTGGTAGCTGCAGTTGGTGGTTCAGATAGAAGTTGGCCGGTGTGCGTTGAAGTGCGATGCTGAGTGTTATGGGGCTTTTCGAAGCTTGAGAAGCTGTAGAAGCGCTCCTCAATTTGCGCAGAGGTCTGTGCAGCTGGAGGTAGTGTCGTGTGTAGGGGTTGGCGGGTTCGAGGTGAGAGGTTGCAGAAATTTCGAAGGCGCTTTTCGTATCTGCTACGATGACCGCGCAGCTGAAGTCGATGTCGGGGGAAGCAAGTGTTGGAGTGAGCTGAAGCGCGCTCTCGGATCGCGTGGTGGTTGCTGAAATTTGAGGCGCTCCTCAAGTTGGATCGATGAGGTTGTTGTTAAAGGGAGGAAGAAAACCGAGCGGTGGAATTGATATAGGCCTTGACTTGAATCTCGTCCGGGTCGTGCCGCTGGTTCAACCCGAGTCGATGTGATTAGTCAGGCCTGGTGAGCACGGTCAAGGTTGTGGCGAGCTGAGAGGACTTGTGGATGCTCGACGAAGTGTTGATGTTTGAGGAGGCGTTTGTGAATGTTTGTTGGTGAAGAAGAGTGGGCGACGGGAAGGAGATGTTGCCGTGGGAATGATTGTTTTTGGGTGGGGAAGTGTTCTTGGAGGAGGTGTTGTGGGAAGAGGATGTGTCGTTGTGCGAGAAAGAGAAAGCCTTGTCGTGGGAAGAAGATAACGTGAATACAAGCGGAGTGGTGTTCTGCGAGCAAGTGTTGATATGGTTGAAGACGTTTTATTCACAAGTGAAAGATGCGTTTGAACAAACCAGTCTTGTGACTAGTATTCGTAGCGCGAGCACGTTGAGACGTTCACGCATACGTCATCACATGCAGTCTGAGGCAAGGCATGCTTCGAGCCCAGACAAGATGGCAAGGAGAGCGGTGGCGTGCACTGGAGACAGCCGTGACTTCACCTCGTGAGATCCATGCTCTCTCGGATAGGTGGCAGAGAATTATGCCACTGATGGTCGCTCTGTTGATCCAGCCTTGCAAATCGCAGCGGAGAGGGCGCTGTCAAGCTTGAGTGCTGGTCTTCTGGATGCCCAGGCAGGCCACAACGAGAGCTCAGGTCTGCACGGATGGGATGCTGATGCGTCTTCCAGCGGGAAGCAGCCCCGTACTAGAGGCAAACAGTAATGGCTGTTCTGGCGGTGGGTTTCTTGTGCCGTCGAGAGCAGATCACGGTCCAGCATTCCAACTTCCTGCGGGATTAGACGTGTCCTGCCGAGAGGGCACAGAATAGCGTGTTCTAGAAGTGGATGTCATAACAACAGAAGTCGTGGTCGCAAAGTGAAATAATCAGGAGAAGAGGTGAAGTCGGAGCGCCTACTAGCGAACCCTGGTTCTGACGTATCGTCGTCCGTACTTCCCCAAGGTCCCGTGACTCCTGTCCCGGCTTTCGAGGTTCTGTCCAAGTCCTAGCCGATGACCGCACTGTATGACAGGCAACGCGTTTGAGCTGCAGCATCAGTGACGTGATAACTTACTCTTATCTTTGAGTTGCACGGTAGGTCAGAACGACGTCTCCTTTCTACAACAATCACACGATTCCACCGAGCCGACCATGTCTAGTACCTACTTCACACTTCCCTCGTTCGCACGCGCAAAGCGTCATCAAGAGGAGCTAGAGAAGAGCAGCAATCCCAAAGAACCAGTCTTGAAAGAGGAGGACGAGAAGTTCCTCGAGAGACATCTGTCCATCGACGAAGCAGCCGCTGGCAACTCAAGTGCTACGACCGGCGGTACTGCGTCGTCAAGCAAATCCAGGAAAGAGAAAGACAAGACTCTAGACCTTCCAAGTCAAGAAGAGGCCGAGGCCGCAACACAATCATGGAATTCGCAAAACAATTCAAGCACTGGTGCTGAATCTGGAGATAACAAGCGAACATGGACATCGTACATCCCGGCGGGATTGGTGCCCTCGAAAGATGAGGGTTTCAAGCAGGCGGGGGAGAAGCAGGGCGTTGATGGAGAGACCGGCCAGAAGCAGACCTGGGCCATGTATGCATCGCAATATGTCCCATCGTCAGCGACGACCCTTCCCTCTCTCCCTGCAATGCCAGCCATTCCTGCAGCCATTCCTGCTCTCAGTTCGTGGTATCGATCCAAAGACAAGGACGCTACACCGGAGCTGGTCTACAAGGAAGATGGAACCATCGATGAGGCTGCGACCAAGGAGAAGCAAGAAAAGGAAGTGTCAGTACTCCTTGACAACCTCAACATGAGCAGTATCAACAACCGCGTCTTTGCACTTTCTGGCGAGACGCACAAGATCTACGAACGCTTCGCCTTCGTGCTCAAGGATACCATTGAGGGTGGACCCACCGCATACGAAGACATGGAGAAATTGATGAAAGACGCCGGCCCTACATTGGAGAAGCAGTTTCAGTCGATGCCGCCCTTCGTACAGACCCTGGTCAAGTCGCTGCCCGCGAAAATGGGGCTCGGCCTGGCTCCCGAGTTTTTGGCAACCTTGACGGGTGACAAGCCCGATGACCATCTCAAGACTCAGGACCCGGCAGCTCCTGCCAGCGCTATATCTGAGGATGACAAGAAAAAGAAGGAAAAGAGGAAGATTCCAGGATTGAAGAAATTGATCAGCCAGCAAGGTGCCGTTGCGACGATGCTGCGCAATACCGTCACCTTCATCACGACTCGATTCCCGTTCCTTGCCTCGACGACGAATGTGGTCATGTCCTTGTCGGTGTTCAGTAAGTTTAGCCCCTCGTCGCAATTTGATTCTGAGCAGTGAGTGCTGACTATCGACAGTCTTGATGTTTGTGTTCTGGTACTGTCATAAGCGCGGCAGGGAGGCTAGACTCGCGAGGACGAACGAAGGCTTGGGTGGAGGCGGAAAGGTCGATGGTGAGGTTGATGATGTTGAGGATGACGAGATTGAAGCAGACTCGACAGACGATGAAGTCTCGCCAGCGCAGGAGAAAGCAGAGGGAGTTGCAACCGAAGCTGCCGCCGAGAAGAAGACCGAGAAGGTGACTTGAACGCCTGGTGTTGTGAGCGGCTTCGACAGATTGAGATCCAGCTTGATGCGACCACAGTAGCAGAGACACCCAATGTCCAGAATGTAACATGAAGGAAGATGTCAACAGGTACTCGTTTCCATCCTCGTGCACGTGTTGCAACCCCATTGCTTGTAGATGCACTCAGCTGAACCTTGAGTACTTTCGCTCACCGGCGAGTGTGTGGCGATATACCAACCTGTCTCGTCGTTTGTCGCCTACCTACTGCTCGTGCAAAAACTTCCTCAACATGTGCATTACCGTCATCTGCATCGAAAGAATCCGCTCGTTGAATGATTGCATGCACGTGGCAAGCAGGCGAGTTGGTGTGTTTGCACTCCTTCCAACTTCTGCTCCCCCGAAATGACGCACTGCCATTCATAAACGGCAGGCACTCCACTGTGCCCCACGCTTTGCTGGGGCGACTCCAGACGAACGTACCGTTACCCAATCTTGACTACTTCACCGAAACATTCTCCTTGAACCACAGCACCGTGTGCCTTTCGACATTCAAATACACCGTCCTCTGTGAACGATCGAACGCGCACTACCTCCATCTCGCCCGAGTGATCGCATTACAGCAACCCCGACTCGACACCATCAACAAACAAAGCCCAACGATACCATGTCTTCCGAAGAGAGCTCCGCCGTGCCTCCTGCGCAGAAGGGATCATGGACTGGATTTCTAAAGCAGCTGTCGTCTTTCAATGGCGACCTCTCCGCCATGACCGCCCCGGCGTGGATCGTCTCGAGCACCTCCCTCACCGAGTTCTCCGCATATTGGGCCGAGATGCCACAGCTTTTTGTCGCGCCAGCAGCAGAGAAGGACCCACAAAAGCGCATGGCACTCGTTCTAAAGTGGTTCCTGAGCACATTGAAGTCACAATATGCCAGCCGCAACGAAAAGCTGGGAAGCGAGAAGAAGCCACTGAATCCATTTCTGGGAGAGCTGTTTTTGTAGGAACGACTCCAGTCAGACGTGGACAACACACAACGCTAACACCTCATAGGGGTAAATGGGAAGACGCATCAGGCGAGACTCAACTTGTCAGCGAGCAGGTCTCTCACCACCCACCCGTCACTGGATACAGCATCTGGAACAACAAGCACGGCGTTCGCCTACAGGGGTACAACGCACAAAAGGCGAGCTTCGGACGCACGATTCACGTGCGTCAAGTCGGACACGGCGTTCTCCATCTCGACCAGTGGAACGAGGACTATGTCATCACTCTTCCCGCTCTCCATATTGAAGGCCTGATTCGTGGTTCGCCATACGTCGAGCTCAACAAGAGCAGCTACATTGTCTCGTCTTCCGGATACGCCGCGCGCATCGACTACTCCGGCGCTGGCTGGGTATCGGGCTCGAAGAACTCGGTCAGCGCCACCATCTACCCACACGGCAAGGAGAAGAGTAAGAGCAGCGTTCTTTACACCGCCGAGGGAAGCTGGACGGACACCGTCACCATCAAGGACTCGAGCAAGAATGTCGTCTACACACTCGATGCGAAGAACGAGCCAAAGTCGACACTTCAGGTCAAGGACATTGCAGACCAGGATCCTCTCGAGTCCCGTCGTGCATGGTTGAAGGTGTCGGAGGCGATTCAAAAGGGCGACATGACCTTGACATCGGTGGAGAAGACGAAGATTGAGGAGTACCAGCGCGCACAGCGTAAGAAGGAGGCGTCAGAGGGGCGTGAGTGGGAGCGGACTTTTTTCTGCAAGGCCAACAGTCTGCCTGCGTTTGAGAAATTGATCAAGGAAGTGCCGCACGGAAGTCTCGAGTCAGACCAGACTGGAGGTATTTGGGTGTTCGACGAGAACAAGGCTAAGAAAGCTCAGCCGCCGTACAACCCGTTGAGCACGGAGCTCCAGGGAGGGTGGAAGTGAGAAGCGGTGGCATCAGTGCGTGATCGGATTGGAATGGCCGATACTTGCTGAAGATCGCATTGCAGTGACGGACCGATTCTTCACATGAGGCTGAATGTCGTGAAGCGGCAGTGTTACTGTTGGAGAGAGACCTCGGAACAGAGCTAGACATGGTTGATTCGATCGATCAAGCAAGACCTTGTCTGGCACATTGTATTTGTACGCCAGCAGCTTTCGAGGTTGCGTGTCTTTATAGCATTTCATGGAGCTTCTTGCCATAGACCGAGCGCGAGGCCGTTCAAGAGTCCGACCTTCGCGCCATATCAACGAACCCTTCCTAATCTCTTGTCACCTAGCAGCCATCCGTTGCTGATCGTGATACTGTGAGAGAGGCAATCAACAAGCAGCCGTGAAGCTACGCCTACCTTATTATCCCCTGCAGCCTCAAATCCCAGGCCGAAATCGCCAAGCAAATGAACCTGAGGTGCTCGGGAAACATGAACAGCTACCGTACTTACTACAACACCTCACTTCCATCACACCCTTCCCATCAGCACTTCGCATACGGCCGCCACTTCCGAATAATGTATGCGCCGTATCGATGAGCTACCTTCCGACCACGCACACTCAGGATTCCTCTGCGTCGTCGAATGCCAACAACGCATCGGGCACACGAAGTTCCAGCACGAGACTCCCCTCCAGCTCGTTCGAACCGCAGGGTGCGCGTCGCGGTCTGACGCCCATTTCTACCACCAGCGCCTCTAGTGCCGGCCTCGTGCATCCTTCGAGCAACAGTGGCAGTCCTTTGCGCTCTCAATTCTCACCATCACTCTCCGCCGTCCAACGTCAGGTCACCAGCCGACAGTCCTCGACTTCTTCATCCACGAGCTCATACGTCTCACCGCATCCCGGCTCTCGCAACGTCCGTACAATTGCACCGTCTGGAAGTCCGCGACCGTCATCCTCTCTTGCCAGTCTATCGGTCGGTGGTGCCAGCACAGCCGGAGGTCCTTCGCGGCTCGCGCGCCATTCTCCCTCAGTCTCGGTACCAACGACCACCGGGTCGCCGACATCCATAACGGGTTCTCACACGCAGCTGACAAGCTTGGTTGTGACACAATTGAATATCCTCTTGAGCACCATCAAAGACGACTCGGATCGTGTCAAGTGGGAAACACAGGCGGACAAGATCAGGAAGCTGGTCCATGACAGCGGCATGGAGCTTTTCACAACATACTTCAGACGCCTGCTTCAAAGCAATGCGTCAACAATTTTCCCCGGCACGCCACGTGCGCCGGCGACGGGCGAAAAGGCCGGCAGCTATCAGCTTCTGCTAGAGGAAATGCAAAAGCTGCCCAGGGAGCCACAGCAGGCGGACAAAATTGCACAGTCCTTGGACACCACGGAAGGCGACTTGTTCCGTGATTTCGACCTCTCAGCGTTCATCGATCACTTTCGTCTCGACCCTGTGGCCAAGATTCTGCTGGTGCAGTCGTGCCGGACAACGTCCAAGGCTGACTTGCGCTCGAAAGGTCGGCAATCTTCCATTACCCTCGCAAACTCGACGAACACTGACACATCATTCTATAGCCGACGCGATCCTCACCGGAAATCTTCAGACATTTCTCTCAACCATCGCATCCCCACAAACCGCCGACGCCGAGCAAGAGCTTCCACCGTTGGTACTCGCCTCGATCGTCGAGCGCCTGATCAAGCACCCTCCACGGGATTGGGGCGAAGAGCAACGCGAGAACTTCTTCTATGCGATTCGGGTCAGATATATTCAGCGCCTGGGGTCCCGAGTGCCGCCTCCTGTTGAGACCGCCATGTTCCTCGATGAGCTTCTCGCACCAACCCAGGACAATCGCTTGGCCAAGACAATCGAGCAGACAGGCGCATCCGCCACTGCAAGTCTCGAGGCTTGCAAGGACATGCTCGGAAAGGTCGAAACACGCGATATATCGTATCCTCAAATCGCCAATGCACTTCTCCTCATGGTGATTGCACAAAACGGCGACTCTTACAACCCAAGTATCTTTGTCGAAGCCGTTCGACACCATCGCGCAGGTCAGAAGATAGATTGGACAGACGTTGTGCAGGGATTCGACAAGGAGCACCTCCGAATTACCAAGAAGCAGTTCCTCGCTTTGTACAATGCACTTCTGCCGCTGGCACGAGAGTATG
This sequence comes from Zymoseptoria passerinii SP63, assembly GCA_000223825.2. Taxonomy (NCBI): domain Eukaryota; kingdom Fungi; phylum Ascomycota; class Dothideomycetes; order Mycosphaerellales; family Mycosphaerellaceae; genus Zymoseptoria; species Zymoseptoria passerinii. The sequence goes on along the minus strand of AFIY01000108.1, from coordinate 12,795 downwards.
CCAACTTCGACATCCAGACCCTTTGGGGCGGACAATGGCAGTACCCTGAGACGCAGCTCAGTTTCGTCGTGGCATTCCTGTCGGTCACCCAAGAGGAGCTGGATGTGATGCAGATCCCTAATCTGCGACAAGCATTCGATCTGACCGACTTCGCGACAGCCTCAGACAGCGTGCGTGCATTCGCCGAGCAAGCCATCAAGCATCCACTCGTCTCCCGAGACGCCACAGAAGCGTTGTTCACGATGATCTTCCGCTCGCAGGAGAGCTACAACCTGGCTCAAATGCTCGGAATTCCCGACACTGTCATCAATCAGAACATGACAATATTTGTCTGCGCTGCATCTGCCGTGCCAAAGCCATGGGCCCCACTCCAGGATCAGGCGCTGAAGCAGCTGTTCTACCCGTTCCTGCTGAAGCCTGCTGAAGCAACACGACAATCACGATTTCGTCATGCACTCACTGTGGCAGCACGACAAATCGTGGATAGCTACTAGGATGGTGGAATTCTATTCGACCGATCCGATGCTCCTGAGTCTGATTTTCGAACACGCCTTGGAGCACGGTTGGCTCGAGCTCCTCCTCACGATACAAGGCACCAGCTTTTCTGTCGATCTCGCAATGTTTGCTCATGGCAAGGGGCACTGCAATCTCGAAGAATGGGCACAGCAGCATGTCGCGCAATATGGACCTCCGAACTTTGCCCGCGCCATCATGGATTTCTTGAAGGCCAAGATGGACGACGAGACTCTGGTGCAGCGAGAGCGGACCCCGCCATCAACACCCCCTTTGACTGTCAAGACTGTGCACGCCTTGCTGCTCATCATTGCGGAAGCGGTGCAAGAGGAAGGCGTCGGTCAGCTCTACCGCAACTGCCTCCAGCTCTATCCGCGCCTGTTCAATTACGGTGAGGACGAGGAAAGGGACATAATCATCGACGCCAACGGAGTACGGAGTAACGCCCTCCCGGAAGATGCTACGAAGGATATGGAGGACCGCTATAAAGACATGTATGGTGGCACGACCACTCCAGACACGCTTGTGGCGGATTTGAATCGTCTCAAGGTGTCTGCTGAGCCTGGAGACCAAGAGCTGTTTGCAGCAATGCTGTTTGGGCTATTCGAGGAGTACAACTGCTTCGGCGAGTACCCTAACGAGGCACTGGCTACGACTGCGGTTCTTTTCGGCGGACTTGTCTCTTATCATGTTCTTTCCGGGATTCCGGAGCAAGCCGCCATCTTCATGATTCTTGAGGCTGTCTCGGAGTACGGTCCCGAAGATCCAATGTACAGATTCGGATTGCAGGCACTCTTGCATGTTCTTCCAAGGCTCAAGGAGTGGCCGAGGCTGGTTGAGCGTATCCTGCAGACCCCAAGCCTGCGAGGCACGCCAGCTATCGCTGCTGCTGAGAACGCGGCGAAGGAGTTGCAGCAAGAGCACGTAGAATTGAACGGGGACGGAACTAATGGCATCACGAATGGCGTCTTCGACGACGAGTCCGTGGAAGACTCGGCGCCTCCTCCCTTCAGCGCCATCCAGATCGATCCGCCTTCCAGAGCAGACTACTACGAGGAACCGAATGAGGACGTCTCGGACAAGGTCATGTTCGTTCTCAACAATGTCTCCAAGCGCAATTTTGAAGAGAAATTCAAGGAGATCGAGGGCGCTCTGGAGGAGAAGTACACTCAATGGTTTGCCCACTATCTGGTTGAAGATCTGGCTAAGTCGCAGCCGAACTTCCAATGGCTTTACTTGCAGCTGCTTGAGAACTTTGACCGCAAGTTGCTGTGGAAGGAAGTATTACGAGAGACGTACATCAGCTGCGCGAAGATGCTCAATTCCCAGTCCACGATGGACAACCAGCACGAGAGAGCCACGATGAAGAATCTCGCCGGCTGGCTTGGTCAAATCACATTGGCGCGCGACCAGCCCATCCTCCACCGCAATTTGTCATTCAAGGATCTCCTGATCGAGGGATACGACAGCCAGCGGCTACTTGTGGCAGTTCCATTCGCATGCAAGGCCTTGTTCCAGGCAGCACACTCAAAAGTATTCAAGCCCCCGAACCCATGGATCACCGAGCTGTTGGGTCTCTTCAGCGAGCTCTACCACTTCATGGACCTGAAGCTCAACATGAAATTCGAGATCGAGATGTTGTGTCGAGAGTTCGGCGTGGACATCAAGAAAGTCGAGCCGCTGGAAATCATTCGTGGACGGCCCACATTGGAGCAGACGACTGCGATGCTGCAACAGTACATCCCAGATGGAGGACCGGACGCTTTTGGAGACATGGCCCTTATGGGACTGTCCAAGAGAGGACCGAACGAGCGCTTCTCACCAGATGCGGTCATTGAAGCAGTTCCAGACCTTGGCAATATGCTTCAAATCCCGACTGCCGTGGGCAATATCACTCAGCAGCAGCTGCGCAACATCTTTGTCAACGCGGCTCAACAAGCTATTTACGAGATTATTGCGCCTGTGGTCGAGCGCTCTGTGACCATCGCCTCGATATCGACCTCTGAGCTGATTCAGAAGGACTTTATCACCGAGGGCGACGAGGAGAAGATGATCAGCTCAGCGCACACCGTTGTCAAGGCACTGTCCGGTAGTCTCGCACTGGTGACTTGCAAGGAGCCGCTGCGCATGAGCATCACCAACAACATTCGCATTTTGGCGTCGCGCAGTCTGCCAGAACAGCTTCCTGAGGGCCAAATCCTGATGTTTGTGAACGACAACATCGACACGGTCTGCAGTCTTGTAGAGTCAGCGGCTGAGAACCACTCATTAGCCGAGATCGACTTGCAGCTGCAATCAGCTCGCGAGGATCGAAGGTTGCACAACGAGCAACGGCCAAACGAGCCATTTGCGATCGCGCCTGTCAGCCGCTGGTCTACTCTCATTCCTGAGCCATTCCGTCAAGACCAGAACGGTCTGAACAGACAGCAATTGGCGTTGTACGACGACTTTGGTCGCCAAGCACGTATTGCACCAACCGCTCATGCCACGAACGCGTCTCAGGACAGCAATCGCCAGCTTCCTGACGTTCTGTCTGACGGTTACTTGCCGAGCCTTACCACACCGGCCGAAGCACCGGCGATGCCCCGCCCAACCCAGCCGCAGCGTATTCCAGGCATGCAGACCGCTCCACCTCAACACCAGATCAATGGTTACATGGACAGCGGTGCCATCGCTGCTCGGATCATTGAGCTCATGCATGATCTCCAGCAATGCTCAAGAGAGGCTACGGAGGAGCATATCGGCGAGATTGGCGAAGGTTCTGCGATTCGCCGCGTCTACGGCGAGCTCGTAGGCCTCATTGAGAGTACTTCTCCCGGACAGCGAGATACCCTTGCCACTGGTGCAGGAGGTCACTGCCTCGGCGTCATCTACGCTGATGCCCAGAAGCGTCTGGAGATTGAAGTGTTCGTGCGCTTGCTCATGCAGCTTTGCCGAATGTCCGTGTCTGCCGGTCGCCAGGTCACAATGCAGCTCGCCACCTCCGAGGATGATAGAATATTCAACGCGGCGGCTACGGCGTCTCTGCACAACGAAGGCTTGATGGACCTACAGCACATCGACACACAGGTCTCCAAGGCCATCAGGTCTCGCCGGGAGACGGTACTGCCATTCTTGTCAGACATCCTGGATGAGATGCTCCTTGGAGACAATCCAGTGGCCTTGAGGACCGACTTTGTCCTCAGCTACGAAGCACTCGGTCAGTGGCTCAATGAGGATTCCGAAATTCAGCTTGGAAAGGAAATTATGACCAAGCTTCAGACGCCCGCGAGGCATATCAACGGCATGCCGAGCCCAGAGTCCGACACCAACAAAAACGACCAGCAGGAGTACCTCTTCGAAGAGTGGATTCGACTGCAGCGCAAGGAAGTGCCGGAGAGGTCTTACCTCGCCTTCGCTCAGCAGCTGCATGAGAAACACGTTCTTTCGGGACCGGAGGATGCGATGGCCTTCTTCCGTTCATGCCTGGATATGTCCTGCACGGCCTTCGACCGCATCAGCAGCATGCCCTACGCCACCCAAGACCAAGCATTTGTCGCCATTGATGCACTTGCCAAACTGATCGTCGTTATGGTGGTCTTCCAGGAGGCCTCTGAGGAGGACCCGCACGCCAAAAAGGCCAAGTCTTTGGAGGCCATCCTTCGACTCGTTATCCTCGTAATGAACGACCACCACAACAAGCAGCGTGAACACTGGAACGGAAGGGTCCACTTCCGGATGTTCTCTACCTTGCTTTGCGAGCTTCACGATCATCGCGACAGTCTCTCCCAGGAGCAAGAGTGGGACATGCATAAGGCCTTCGCTACGGCACTGCTCATTATGCAGCCTCGTTACTTCCCAGGATTCATGTACCCGTGGTTGGCGCTGCTGAGCCACCGCTTGTTCGTGCCGGCCTTCCTGTCTGGATCGAATGCTCAGAAACGTGGTGGCGGATGGACCATCTTCACGAAGCTGCTCAATGCACTCTTCCTCAACCTGGGAGATCTGTTGTCCGTGCCCGACTCGCCGTCGGTTACGCAAGACTTCTACCGTGGTGTTCTGCGCTTCTTCACGATGCTCCACCACGACTTCCCCGACTTTCTAATCCAGAACCACATGGTGTTGAACGCGAGCGTGCCTCTGCAGTGTCTCCAACTTCAGAACATTGTCAACAGCGCTGTTACGCGGGCAGTGTTCAACGACCAGCCCGACCCCTTCACGCCGGGTCTGAAAATCAACAGGCTGGAACAAGTTCGTCAACACCCGCTCTATCAGCCGGACTACGCCGAACGCATGGAAGATGTCAACATCCTGGCTGAGGTCGAGCGTCTCGCTGGGAATACTGGCGACGAGCACGACTTTGAGACCATTCTCGCCCAGGTCGACCCTGCTGATGGTCGCATTAACGGTCTTGCCATCAATGCACTGGTCGTCCACATCGGCATCCAGCAGACCAACGTGGCCTCTGTCTTCTCTTCCGCCAGCAGCGGCGCGCGACTGCTTGAGCGCTTGCTCCGTGTCTCCAGCCCGAAAGCTCGCTACCACCTCGTGTCGGCCATGACGAATCAAATCCGCTACGTCAACGCCATGACACACTACTTCTCCACGGCGATACAGCACTGGTTCAGCACTGGTTCGCAGGAGGTTCAGGAACAGATCATGCGTGTGTTGTGTGAGCGATTGATGGTCCCTCGCCCACATCCGTGGGGTCTCATCGTCATGATGTTGGAGTTGGTGAAGAACGAGACGAACAATATCTGGTCTTTGCCATGGATCAAGACGGCGCCTCAAGTAGAGTCTATGCTCCGCAACCTTGCGCATTCACAAGATCAGAGGCAGGCTCGCAGCCCGATGGGAGCTATGATGTGATTGGAGCAAAATGGTGGTGATCCTCCATCACGACGGCTTGACTGGCGAGCCACTACACGGCATTGGTATTACCTAAGGAGTTATGGATCGGATGCATTACCGAAAGAATGGAAAAGCCAGGGGTATCAGGGGAAGCTTTGCACGGCGTTTGATGGGGATAGACCGACGCTCTCTTCATTTTGACGAGAAGAGGGCTTAGGAACAATGAGAGGTGGACTGGGAAGTATGTACTATGGTTGCATATGATGGCCGATTGAGTGGCTCATCATGGGATTGATCGAATCCTCGGTATGGAATTGAGATGTAAATGGCCTTGCTGTAGATTAGTGCACGATAATAGTCCATGAATTGTCACGGTCGAATTAATGAACTGCAGTGCACTGTCGTTGATATTCTTTTTCGATTGCTGCCTACACCAGCAACGATTGTGGCCGCAAGTTTAGCAAGAAGCGATTCTCCTGCTGATCTCCAAAGCGTCCATTTTCGCCTGGACGGGTTGCATGAGCCTCTTGTGGCCACCAAGAATCCGGTTTAGATCATCTCGATGGGATGTTTTCAGCTCGTCCCAACGCTTAACCATGTGATGAACGATCCAATCCCGCAATGCTAAATCTGCCGTCTCGACCGGGTTCTTCAGCGCACAAAGGTCCTTCGCTAGATTGAGTAGAGCTGCATTCGATAGTGAAGCGTCCAAGTCCCCGGTCACTTCGAATGAGGAGGGAGTCGATTGGGAAGTTCCATGTCTGCAGTCGATCAGCTCCCCGAGGATTTGTAATTGGAGTGATAGAGGTCGGTACCATCCTGTTGGCACTGGTCGTTGCGACGTTGTTCTTTGGTAATCTCCCGCGCCTCCGACTTCGCCGTGAGGAACCGGTGCCAGAATCTGTCGTCGCGAAGCTCGAGCGCGTCGCGGCTGAAGGCGGTTCGGCGTTGCTTCTCCATGGCGTCGCTGGTTGTGCTCATACTTCGTGAGAGGGTGCCCGGAACAGATGACGTGTCTTTGAGATAGTCTCGATCGGCCCTGTACCTTCCCAAACCCTCGGCGGACACCCAGATGCTGTTCTATGTCAGCATGTGACATGTTGTGAAGGATATACTATGTCGCTTACTACTTGTAACGACCGAGCTGGATCGCTGAGAGATGACTGTCGTCGCGGCGGCTCTCTCGGAAGAGGCGAGGCGTGGCGCCTGGGTCGCATAACACGACTGGCCATGTGAGGCCTTGATGAGTTGCAATGTATGTGTTTCCGATGGTGAGAGTACCCATGTTGGCGTGAGCTGACGTTATGGTTGTCGTCGCAAGTTCAAGGGAGATGAAGAAAGCGAAGTCGGTGTTGAGATGAAAATGGAGGTAGACACACTGGAATGAGGTATGTTCATCGATACTGTATGTGACAACAGCATGTGACAACCAAGCTAAATGATCCGTCAGTCAACTTACTCAGTTGGGGTCTACTGTCCATGTTTCCTTCTGCGAGGCCAGATAGCTCACGGGTGCATGGCACGACCCGGCTTGTTCTCGCCTGCTGGTATGTATACTACCAAACGGCAGATTCTCTGGTGAACGGGAAACATGATCGTGTGTATGAGATTTGCATGTTGCTCAATGGGCGATCACATGCTGAGGATCGAAACCTGAAAGTGAAGTGAAACAGACCCTGGCAATGCTGGAGCCTGAGGCCGATAGAACTATTGACAGCTTGCAACCAGCTTGGACCCCCGTTTGAATGCGAGCTTCACTTGACATTACATTCAGACATAGCACGCCTCTCTTCTCCGAGTACCGACCACAACGAGAGTCGACACGACCGATCCAACACGTCAGCGCGAAACGAACCGATTGCCCACCATGCTTTCCGCTCTGGCCTCCCTGGGAAGCCAACCACGCCAACTGGCCGCATCGGTCCTCAACTTCGCCCTGGTGCTATCAACGGCTTTCATGCTCTGGAAAGGACTCTCGGTCGTCACGGACTCTTCATCGCCAATCGTGGTGGTGCTCTCAGGCAGTATGGAGCCGGCGTTTCAAAGAGGGGATCTACTCTTCCTATGGAATCGTGGCATGGATACACAAGTGGGTGAGATTGTGGTCTACAATGTTCGCGGCAAGGACATCCCGATTGTGCACAGGGTTGTCAGGCGATTCGGGGGTGGGTGAGTTTATCCTGAGCGGGAAGAATTCCACGGGCACACACTGACTGCGATTCAAGGAGCGAACCTCTTCAACTGCTCACAAAAGGAGACAACAACGCTGCAGATGACACGCAACTGTACGCCCGCGGACAAAGCTTTCTGAATCGCAAGGAGGATGTCGTCGGAAGTGTTTTTGGATTCATACCTTTCGTTGGCTACGTGACCATCCTGCTCAGCGAGTACCCATGGCTGAAAACGGCTATGCTGGTGTTCATGGGCTTAGGGGTACTGCTCCAACGAGAATGAGCGGGACAAAAGCAAGGAGTTAGGGTGCACAAGGAGATTGATTTGGGACAATGGACTTGTTGAGATTGAATACTACGGATCTTCGACGGTTGATACCACTTGTGCGCAATACATATGCATTCCGAACGTGGACGTGTTTTCCAAGTCTTTCCGAGCGCATTTCCTGGAGACATGCGAATCTATTTCTGAAGACGCATGTTCTGCAGCTCCTTTACCATATCAGCCACCGTGGCGGTTGCCGGCAACTTCATTCTCGCGAGTGCGGCTTGCACTGCCTCTAAATCAGTCGTGAGCTGGGCACTCGCTGGATCTGCGCTGACCTTATCAGTTTGTCGGAACACATCAGAGTTGTACACAAGGTCATCACTATTGTGGCTTGTCCCAAAGTCGTGCGCAAGCTGAGTGTGACGATGTACGCCAGAGTGTTCACTGCCCATTCGGCGACATCTCCGGAGAGCAAGAAAATGGACTGCTCGATCGATCCATCTGTGGAGAAATTCTTCATAACCTGGCGGCAGGAAGACTTTCGACAGCTTCCCACCCTTCTCGCCCACGTCTAGATTCATGGCGTCGGTGATCAACTTGTCGATCAAGTCTTCTTGAGACATGGCAATGTCGATTGCTACACCATAGAATTGGGTGCTGAAGAAGTCCATGACTTCTCCGGTCGGTCTGTGCTCCGCAAGAGAGAGCTCGTCGGGACTGACACACCGGGGGGTCTTCAAGCTCTCCAGCACTAAGCTCAAGGCTACTGCCACCATCGTTGCCGGAAGGTGAAGAACAATATGCACCGCGGGCTCCCGGATTCTAGACCAGTGATGATGCTCCCGTACGTACTGCTCTTTAGAGGTTAGAATCTCGGTGCTGGTGGCCAATTCGACGTCGTCTTCCGGTTGGAGAGTGCGCGAGTTGCAGACATTACAGGTGACAGCCATGCACTCGTCCACGGTCATGCTGTGCAGAAAATCTTCAAACATCGACACGTCGTGCCCGCAAGGCAGCATCACGTGAAGATCTCCCTGGTGTGAACGTCCGAATGGTGTCTGAAACGGCTGAAGTCGACTGCAAAGAACGTCAAGAACATTGGTCCTCTGCTTGGAGGCCCAAGACCACGGCCAATTGTTCTCTTCCACTGTGACCACGTTTGTGTTTGGGAAGGTCTGTTCGAGGTGGTCTCTTACATGATAGACGGCTCGGTCGCTTTCGCGTCGCACGAGGTGCTGCATAATTCTAAGCACTTGATGGGTGGCTGCATGCTTCATCAGACCATCCCAATCGTGCGCACCGATCTCGAAGTCTGAACTCGTCTTAATTCCGCGCCGATAACGGGTGGCCAGGCGAAACCTGTGTCGCTCTTCGTTCTGTTGCTTATCAAAGAATGCCACGAACTCGAGAGTTGAACTTCCTGGAGCGGCTCGAATATTCATGATCGCGTCCGTAAGCTCGTCGAGAGCGTCAAGATTAAACCGTGGCACTGCCGGGACGGACGGTGAGAGGATCGCGTAGAACGTGGTATCGATGAGCCCGAATGTAGATCGATCTGCCGGAGGTCGAGTACGGTGTTGGACGTGGAGCGGAGGATGGAGCGCAGGTGTGTGGTTTCCAATCAGCTGGGCCGGATATTCAAAATGCAGGACGTGTTCTTCATGCTGGATGTAGACTCGATTCTTCTTGGATCGAGCGATCGAATCTTGGGACGACATGATTTGTAATGGGATCGAGCGCCGTGCACTGGCATCGATCTTCTCATATACATGTGCCATTGCGCGTGAATACCACACACAAAGCCATTGTAAATGTTGAAAGAGCGTATGGAAGTAAAGTGGCATTGGTCTTACAAAGAGTAGCACAATGGTCGGGGGCGAAGTGCTCAAAGGGTGTGAATCGTCTTTGTGCCATCTTGGGTCGCGCGGCGGCTTGATCGATGGCGGAACGCAATGGCTGAGATCCTGATGATTGAGAGATTTCTGGTATTGAAGGGGAAGTGCGTTTCATGATGCCTCCGATTACGAGGCCCAGCGTCGAACGAAAGCAGGGAGGAGGTTGGTGAGATGGATGACATTGAAGTGTAGTTCACGTCTTGGCTTGCCTACGATGGTGGCCCATATCGAGTCGCAACTTCTACTTCTATTGCTTTAACTCGACAGGAATTTCTTTTAATTACATAGCTTATATATTGCTAATAGCCTATATATCTTAGCCTAGTAGGAAAGATCCGGATTAACTTTTAAGACGATCTAGTAACCTAGTCTTAATAGCTTACTAATATTATATCGCATTGCGGACGGGCGATGTAGTCCGGTCTTAGCGAAATTTTAGTTCGTCTAGGGATATAAGTACTAGGATACCGAGCTAGTTATAAAGTATAGTATTAGAGATATCGATCGAGACTTAACCTACCTAAGTATAGAATCCTCTCTTATTACTAGGGCTATTAGAGCGAGAAGCTCTCTTTATAAGAATACGGGCGTAGTAAGTATAATATACCGGGATAGAGTTATTATATTATTAAAAGCGGCTATAGCCGGGATAATAGATTAGAGTAGTAATAGGTAGATATATACTAGATCGACTAAGTATCGAGCTCTAAAGCTATTAATTCTATCTTTCTATAGTATAAGAAAGTATCTAAAAGTATCTAAGTATTATATATTTCTTATTATTCTTTACTATACTTCTCTTTCTATCGAGATAGTCCTCTTCTAGCGCTATAATACGGCGCGTCTTCTTATACTATAGGTTTATATACTAAGGTATATTCTATCCTAGATATAGCTAAGCCTTACCTATATATATATAATCCTTAGCGTCCCTACGTTAACTTAAAGTACTACTACTAGGCCTCTATAAGTGTCTACTTTAGGTTAGTATAGGGCCTAAAGTAGGCCTAATTTAGGCCTAAGATTTTTTTTTATTTTTTTTAGAATATAATATTATACTACCTCTAACTAACGAGGAAGGAGTCGAACCGCGGTATCTTATAAACTTCCTCTACCTTACTTCCGGTCTCGTAACTAGCGGAGTCCTACCCGTAACCTATTCGTAAATATATCCTCGTAATAGTAGTTATAAATTCTTCGTAGTCCTATATAGATCTATAGTAGGCCCGTTTCGGTTATAAATTTGCCCTATTATAGGCGTCGTAATTATAGGTCTTAGTAGACCTAATCGTTCTATAAACTTTAGCTTCTTCTTATAACTTCCTTCTTCCCTCTTCCTTATCTTCTATCGAATCGCCCTCTAAGCCTACTACTTTAGTACTAAACGAGCTCCCTCGTTATAGTAATATATATCGACCGGTATCGACTCTTATAAGCTCGTAGACTGCCCTTAATTACGACGGTATCTAGGACCCTAATTAAATTATGTTGTACCTAGGCTTCTATCCGCCTAGTACTCCTCGCGCGCCGGTTAGTAGTAGTAGAGGTACTCCGTAGACCCCGAGTAGACCCCTCGCTAGCCTAAATCTATACGATCCTACGTCTCTACCTATCTATACTCCTCTAGGGAGCGGTCGCCCTAATCCGGATAACTCGCCGTCTTCGATTCCTTATAGAAACTCTAACAGTTCGCTAACTTAGCATCTAGGTATATTCTAGTGCTCCTTCGGGCCTAATATATAGCTAATATAGATAGGTTCTATTATTGTTGTCCCCTCCGATATACCTATTACTCCTAGTCTCTATTCTTATATAAAGATAGCTATAGCGGAGACTCCTATTACGCGCGCTAATCGACTTCCTTAATTAATCGCTCCCCGTCTAGATATATATCGGCTTCCCTATATTAACTATATATATCGGCTCTATTCCGTAAACTAATACCTTACGGCTACGTAGTAAATACCTTACGGCTACGTAGTAGCTACCTATAAACTACCGGTACGATATAATAGCATTACCTAAGGGTACTTATCCGGCCTACGTCGCTAGCCGATAGTAAGCGTCGTACTATCCTATACCGGACGAGGCGTACCGTACTTATAATGTTCTCGACCTACTCTAGCGCGCCGTACTTAATTATAAGAAGAATTATCCCTAGATTAGAGACAACGATTTCTCTATTAGCCTTAATACTTTTCCTAAGGCTAAGCGCCGTTATCGGTATATTTTATTACTAGTTTAGGCCTACTTTAGTACTATCTCGCTTCTAGCTATATCCTTTAGTTCCGTAGGTATATAAGTATAAGTAAGCTCTACCCTAAGATAAAGAATCTTATTAAGGATATTTTCGTCTTTATATCCTTAGCTTCTTTACTAGAGGGCCTCCTAAGGCTAGTCGCAATTAGAAAGATCTTTTCTCTAAGCCTACCGGCAAGTAGTAGTTAGTATACCGCCGCTATTACTAAGCTAAGGCTAAGATTAAGGGAGCGGTCGTTCGAGGCTAGTTGCGGTACCTTAAGCCTAACGCCCTTTATTATAGATTTAATAGAGGAGGTCTAGTTTAGGGTTAGAGGAGGTATTATTATTAGGGCTATTCGTAGTTACTATAGCCTATAGGAATATTAGACTCCTTAGTCTACGTTTACTTTACTTCGGCCGGCGTACCGACGGCCGTAACTGTTTTTCTTTAGTTTTAATTATAGTATAGGGGGTAGGGTAATTACTTACTCCCTCTAGTATACTCGTAGGTAGCTACTTATTATACTCTAGGGAGTATCCTAGCTATCGAACGAGGGGTTGTACTAGGGGTAGTTTATATCCCTCCCGGGATCCTCCCGGGCCTAGTAGGGCTCTAGTAGTAATATATAGAAAACTAGGTAGAAGCGCTTTATCGGCCTTTTTAACCTCTTCGTCCCTTTAAGTAATATATTCGCGTACCGCCTCAATTAGACCCGTACGCTACCTATATTAGGTTGTATTTAGACCCTAAGTAGATCTTCGTATTATATATAAAGTCTATCGATACTAATTTCTACGGTCTCTCGGGGACGATAAGGGGTTATAGCCGATTAATAAGGTCGGTAGGTCCGCCGAGTTTACTATCTCCCCCTCCGCT
>AFIY01000110.1:0-17957 GCA_000223825.2 Zymoseptoria passerinii SP63 | reverse complement strand
GAAAAACGAGTGTTGATTGCTTATGTCTTGTTATCTATCTACTAGTGCAAACGAGTGGCTATTTATGAATGTTCGGTCAATTTCCAACATGAATGAACTGCCGGAGTATCAGAGAATCCTGAGAGAAGTCGCCAAGGAAATCAGAGATCCTGTTGGCCGTATAGGGATGAAAATGAGGCGGAGAATGAAGACTCGCAGTCTGAGGGCCGGGTAGAAGAGGAAGGTCATGATGGAGACGGTGGTGGTGTTGATGATGGAGGTGATAATGATGATGAAGCTACTGAGAAAGCCTTGGACCAGGACAACAGCAACAGCGACGGAAGCGAGGAGGTACGTCACGTCCTGCCCGTGTTGAGAGTGTAGCTTATGCTTCTGAAAAGTGACGGACACGATGATGATGTTTGCAGTTCAAAGGCGACTCAACCACAAGCCAGCTCAAGGTGACGGATGCGCCGGCCAAGTGGCGAAATTGGTTCTTGTCGTTCCCACGGGCAATTTAACGTCCGTAGTCGACAAAGTCAAAGCTCGTCCTGCCTGCCCGGAACGATACACCATTAGCACAACCGGCGGTCACGACTTCCATGCCTCCACCGGAAGCTCCATGACACAACACCGACCGCATCATCCAACGCTTCCACCGCTCTCGCCTTGCACAATAGCAATGCTCGCCTGGTCACTAGCCAAGCGGACGACGACGACCTCAATCCAAGATCCTTGTTCGAGAATCCGGAACTGTCAATGGCGTCCTTCGTGAAGCAACAGTCGAAGACATACAGGATGATGCGATTTTCTCAATACAGGCCAATTATACCACAGTCGTCAGCGTCGACCACCTTACCACCTCTTCACCGAGATCCTCGCAGACATGAATCGCTGAAATAAGCGTAACACCTCACACTGTGCGTTCGGCATACCAGCTACGATTACCAATACACATATCAAGAAGCAAGCTGTGCTTCTACGGAATCAAGTCAAGGCAGATCCGGAGCCAACGTCAGCCTCATGCATCTCGGCACCTCCGCAGGGCACTCAAAACTAAAGCTGCAGCTCCACAAAGCATCAGCACGGTTCCCTGCCATGGCGATGAGACGAAAGCGCTCGTCAGTCCGACTGAAAGGTCCGACTCGAAGCCCTCACTCATTCTTTGACAAAAGCCTCAACGGGTATCGGAAGTGGAGCATACGATGGTGATGGTGATGACGATTGGGACCGGGAAAAGAGACTTGGGGCGGCGAAGGACTGAGAGCGAATGTCCTTGGAATCATTTTCAATGCGTTCGGCACGAAGGATGCAGGACTGGTCGATGGACAGCTTCATTTTGACACTGGCTGAGTTGATGTTCGATCGCTACGTAGCTCCGTCAAATGAAGAACCAGTGCGTCGGCGACCTCTGCTATGAATTTGCTTGGCGGAATCACACCGCTTTTCGGACGTTTTGCTCTTGCTGCGACTACAGGAGGTTCCGGTGGGCGCTGTTCAACACTCAAAGGGTGTCGCGGCCTGGAAGGAAACGAATGTCAATGGAGTAGCCCAGACGAGGACACCCGATAAAAGGGACCATCGGGAGCAAAACCTCCGCAGCTTTTCGACGGCTGTCGTCAACGCGAATGGACCTTGGAAGGCCATTCAGATGAGACTTAGTACAATTCCGCCAGGAAGATCGCACATTCCCGGCCAAGCTGGTCCATATTGTAGCCTCAGGCAAGGTAGACAGGAGCGCGAGCATCCCGGCTGCATGAGACCCATGTCCGCTTCAAAGAGAGTACGTGGACTACTCAAACTAACTCGTTGAAGGCGATACAGCTCCTCCCCCCTCCTCCGCGATGAGCTCCTTGCCGACGTTGTGTTCGAACCTTCCTCCTTGCTAGTAACCACCAATCCGGGATAAAAGAGACGGTGCGGGTTCCAGTGCGGACATTCACCACTTTGGGCTTGGCCATGTGCTCGTCCGTCCTGTGGAAGCTGGTAGCAGATACCGATCTTGAAGTCAATTGGGTACCAGTCGACAACTGGATGACGCATTTGGTCTGAATGGCAGCAGCTGCCTAGTGCATGCCCCTAGGGAGGCAGGTGGCTATGTGCTTGTCGTTGCGGGCGTCTCTGTTGACCATCTGGTTGTTGGGCTCGAAGCAAGCCATGCGAATCTTTCCATGCTGTTGACCTCGTAGGCAGCCTTGGCGGCAAAGGCGAGCGGGAAGTGAGTAGAAGCGGCATCGGGGCCAAGTTGGTCTGAAACTTGTTGAAATCTCCCTCGAGGGTCCCGTCGAAGCGGAGAGATGCGGTGATCGATCATGCACGGGACGCTACTGTCTTCTTTGCTCGTTTGGAATTGCTTCGCACGTGCAAGATGGCCAGCGATGTCGACGAGCTCCTGGTAGGATGTCAAAATGTGGGTTCAGAGCAATGCGGCACTTGAACTGACCAAAGAGGAACATAGGACCCCAAAGCGGGAGTCGTTCGCCAGATGTAGGTCCGGGAAACGGAGCTCCGAACGATGGCAACGCGAAGTCCATCACGGTCATTGAAAGGGGTGCAGTACCGTGGCATGAGAACTGGCCTTGAAATTAGTCCATGCTATCTTGCCAGATGACTCTTGTCCTGTTGCATGCGAAAACTTCGCAAGAGCAAAAGCACATGTCGATGGCCATCTTCCCGCTGGTATTGTGTAGATCAGCGCTGGCAGCTTGGTGTTGTAGCAAATGGACTTTTGAAGGGTCGGGCAAAGAACGTGTTGGTAACGTTGTGGTAAAGGTTTGCGACCAGAAGTTGTCGCCGTCTCTGTGAGATTCCCTTCGGTGCCTGG
This sequence comes from Zymoseptoria passerinii SP63, assembly GCA_000223825.2. Lineage (NCBI taxonomy): Eukaryota > Fungi > Ascomycota > Dothideomycetes > Mycosphaerellales > Mycosphaerellaceae > Zymoseptoria > Zymoseptoria passerinii. The sequence continues at coordinate 15,154 of AFIY01000110.1, read as the reverse complement.
GTGTCAATAGTTCATTGGATGTAAAGACAAGGACTCTTGAGTGGGCGTACCTAGACGCCGTGTGCTTGAGTGTCGCGGGTGTGATATCGTCGTGAAATATCTTCGTACAGGTTCCGACCCGCGCTTCTTGATGAGGTGTTGATCATACCTTTACCATGCTTAGATACGGCAGCATCGACGACGAGCTGTTGAGCAGGCAACGACGCCGATTCTCTTTACCAAACCACACCATTACGACCCATTGACACTACCTCCACCATTCAACCTCTCCGCCGACGTCTCCCTTCTTGGGTGCAGACTCCATAATGCCATACCATGTACCTCACTCTCACGACGCCTCACTCTCAGGACACCTCACTCGCAAGCGGACGGCATCTACACACAGTGGTAGGAGAAGCTACGACATCTCAACATCCGCGCCGAGTACGTCAAGCGTGTCGCCGCCGCAGACAAACTCTCGGGAACGATTCCAGTGAAGACTACATACCGACCGATATCACCGCCAAGTTAGCCGTACACACGGTCTGGCCCACCACAAATAGGAGAGCGACATAAAAGAGTGAATTTGGCAGGATAACAAGGGCGAGTATGAGGAAGTGCTGACATCCATTTTTGGTATGAAGGAGAAGGAGGTATACCTCAACAGGGCGGTTGTGAGATCATCACGACAACGACAAAGGTTGTTATACCGTTCCAGTGCCCATCCTAAAAGGCGCATTCGCAAGGGCAGCTGCACCGAATGTGGAAGAAGGATCAACGAGCAACGAACAACCGCAACAAGCTCGAGAATAGAGACGGCCAGTGGAGGATCCTGAACTACTCCACCGAGAGTATGCCAGCCATCACCATCGCGCTCTTTTCGCTCGGCATCGACGGCCACTCTTTCATCGCATCCGAAGCATCTCCGAATGCTTCTGTGAGCACGAGAGTTGCACTAGCGGCCAACTGAGTGGAAGTGAAGTCGACAAGGCAGGAAAAAGCCATCCCTCCAAGTGAGGTGAGGAAACCAACCTCGACGGGCTCCCCAAAACCACGCGATACTACGCTTCTGGACGTCGTTGCATGGATACCATGATCAGCAACAGCCTCTACTTCGACCCTCGGCCTCGGAACCTCAACTCCTCCGACCTAAAGTGCCAACCGGCACATCGATTTTCATCACATTTAATGGCAACAGTCGTCTCACCCTTCCGCGCAACCTAGTCTGGCCTCGCCCATGACACCGCGTCTCAATTACCATAGCAGAGGCAACAACAGCAGCACCAGCAGCAACAACGAACTCCGTCTCAACCTCGTCCACCTTTAGCCCACTCCCAAAAGCCAGCACTATAGCCTCCAAGCCAGAAATACCGCCAGGACTCCTCAGGCCAGCTCCAGCTTGGTATCAAGTCCCTACTGTCGTAAGTCCACAAGATTTACAACGCAAAGTGGCTTACGTCCAGGCTCCGGTCGCCCGCATACCTCATCGAACGGAAGGCATCGCCATAGACAGTAAGCCAAAACGCAGACGACCGAACGATGGCTCCATCAAATACGCGAGCCCGCTACAGCAGTGCTGCAAGTTCGACTACCGCAATGGCCGACCAATGAGCGCAAATGCAATCCCTAACCGACGAGTATTACGGCCTGTAGACGACCCAACGATGGCTCCATCCAAGGTATGTACGCGGTGAGGGTCTATTAAACGTACAGACGCTGAGAATGATTGAGCACCATAGACGGAAGAACAGCCTCAGCTCCGATGCCGACGAAGGACTCCTTTAGTAGATGTAAGCAACTTTCGAAAAGCTGGAGGAAGAGGTTAAAGGGAGAGGTGCGGAGGCCGGGTAGCGAGAGCACTTCTATGCAGGCTCAGCTTCTAGGGCGGGATCGCGAGATTGGTAACCTTAAGGCACGCTTTGGAGGTGTCCGCGTTCGGGAATCGTTTCTATAGACCGCACCATCTCGGCCTCTTCCAGAAGCGCCTTTGACTCTGGTTTTGTTAATTAGTCTTCCTCCATACGTGGAACTCAACGAGGCGCTGGAATGCCGTATAACACTTGAGGCGGCACTACAGCCGGACGTAGCGGCAACGGCAACAACTATTCCGACAGAGGCATGTCGCTCCCGATTATGGGTTAGACTACGGAGGCCGATCGCAGAGCGCCCTCTCCCTTTGCGACTGTTTTAGATAAAGAAGACGAGGATAAGAAGGACGAGGAGGACGAGGACGATAATAGGACCCAGGTGGAGCCATCCTCTCCGAGGGGACAAATAACCCTGCTCTAAGTTAACGTCACGGCATAGGGGCGGCTTTTAGAATAAGGCAGGTTCGGTTTCTAGTAACAAGCTTCGCAGCCACCGGAGATTACTAGCGCCGATGCGTACGGACGGTACACAATCGTCGAATCTCGTCTACGTATGTATTGTCCTTCCTTGTCTATGCTGTTTGTTTGCAATATGTACGCTTTTCGCTCGGTTTGAGAGTTGTTGTCGCCTTAATGAATTCTTTTGTTACCTATAAGGAATAGTAAACCAGGGAACAATAGTAAATACCGTAAAATACAACGAACCACACCTTCAAACGCGTCAAATATCGACAAAGTCCGTCGATTCCTCTTATATGCGCGCTGGATCGTACGCACGTAGATTGTGCACCTTGAATCGTCTATGTGCGGTGATTTCTAGTAGCTATGTAAGAGATCGAAGGCCGTTAGCCAAAAGTCGAACCTGTCTTATTCTTAGAGCCGCTGGCATAGGGCCTTTAGGCTAGGGAAGTGCTCTCAGCCAGGGTGTTGGATCCTCTACTATTACCGACGGCACAAATTTTGCGACTGGACATACCAATACTGCCTCGTAGCGCTCTGTAAAGAGCACTCTCGTTACTACTGCTTAGAAGGTTAATTCTACTCGACGCTTACTCGACGCTCTTAGCCTCCGAATCCTACAATTGCCGGCCTACGCCCCTATGCTTCGGCCTACCCTTGTTATTCGAGCCTGGGTGTTTTGAGGCCGATCCTCACGGGAAAGACCGTTGGCAGGCACACCAGCGACTCTGGATACCTTAACTTATCTCGGTCGATGCGGAACACTTAGCAAGACCTCGGTGTTACACCGAGCCAGCATAACAGCTAACGCAACATGTTCCCTTCTTTATTCTACAACGGTACAGACAATCTCGCGACACGCCCTTTGGGGCAACAGACGGCCAGGAACTATACCTATCGTCCTATATCTCTATTTACAACCAGTTCAGGCGAAGAGGGGTACGAGGATAGAGATAAAGAGGGTAATGCGGATATATCGTCCAAGTATAGAGCTTTCTTCTCGGCGGCACTTGACCAGAACCCAACCACCGGCCGTCGTACGATTTAGGAGATAGTACCTAGCAAGCGTCCCTCCCCTTGTGGTGCTAGTTCTTCGTCCATAGAGGTCAACCCTACCAACAAGCGCCGTATTGACAATACTGCTAGGCTGCCGACTACAGCCTCTACTGACCGAGCATCTCTCCGTAACGACTTACTATTATCGGTCGATGCTAACGAGAAGAACGTTTCCAACGACGGCCTGAACTATCTACGCGGCAAAACTGCTACTGTCGCTACTCCACTTGGATATTTCCCTCCTACTGCGTTAATAACCTATACCTAAGCCTCGGTAACAGTTATGCATTGCGACTCTTTAGTACTTAATCCTCCCCATTTGTAGGATGTGCGCAGCGTCCTGAACACATTACCTTCGAACCCAGCTACTACCGAATGGTCCCGCCAACTACGCCTAGCGCTAAAAACGTTCTTGCCGTCCATATACCTCTTTTGGGTACCTAGAACCTTGTTGAGGCCTATCCTCGTCTTAAATGCAGGTAACGATAAGATAATCGAAGATACTCCTAAGTTTTACATTGTTACTATACTATACAAGCTAAGATGCGCTATATAGTCGCTTCTACTAGTAGCTAAAAATGCGTCGAGATAGCCGCTAATAATAAATCGACTTACTAGACGATCGGAACCAGCAAGATTCAAAACAGTCAAAGCTATACATATTGTACTTACTTTAGGTTTCTCGGCAATTATAGATAGCTGGCTCTACCGGTCCTAGAGGAGAGACTTAGGACGATATGTTCGAGTAAACGAGGTAGACTGTTTTGTTACTACTATTAAGAAAAGCAATAGCATTTATAAGAATATATAGAGCCAGATACTACCCGAGTTAGATAAGTGGAGTAAGAGGTAGAATAAGCGAGGAGGAAGAAAGTAGATATAAAGAATTAGGTATAGATTAATATAATATATATATAATGTTTACTTAGTTCTAGTCTTATAGTAGTACTATCTAGGTAGAACTCTATATTTGTTAAATACTATCTTTTGCTAGATTTAGAAGAGTCTAGACCGACTATTTCTAGTTCAGAAGGAGCTAGTCTATTCTAGGATGTATCTAGACATTTACCCACTCTTATATTTCTCTCCGAAACTACCTAAAGTGTACTTCTATATCGCGACTATCGACTATTGGGAAGTAACTTACTTACTAAGAAATATATCTTCTAATAATTTTTAGTAACAAATATTATTGTTATAATAAGTACCAAAAGTATACCCACCTTGGGCCTAGTGCGTGTCTAGTGCATCCCAATCGGGACTAGCCCAAGCGACGCCGGAATCAAATCCCCGGACGTGTTAATATTTACTATAGAACTATCTAAATTTAGCTTACCTAGGGGTTTATCTAATTACTATACTAAGCGATTAGGACTTCCGGATCTATTTAAGCGTATCGGGGGAAGACCTAGCAATGCGAATGTAACATTCTAATCGTATAGACGAGGTAAACGGTAAGGCGACGGCGGATCTACATCGCCCGGCATTGTGCTATAGTAGAAGGTGTTAGCTATAGGAGGAATTATAATCCTTTACTATAGGAGGAATTGTCTACTATAGAAGAAATCGCTCGCTATAAGAGGAATTATTCGCTGTAGGAGGAGTCGTTTAATAGAGCCTCTAGCGTAGTAGTAAGAAGGTATATAAAACTTATTTACGGAACGACTATCGTCTATATTTGGCTACGGTAGAGCTACCTTTACTAAGCCTTGCTCGATTACGTGGAAGCATAACTAGGCTTTTAGTCTTGTTGTACTTCGAACGACATCTCCAGCTATAATAACGAGATTCATCTCGACATTCTTGTCGCCTTACTCGCCTTACACTCTCGACATTCTCGTCGCCTTATGTTCTTGTCGCAGCCTTAAGTCGCCTATACTGGCTTTTCTACCTTGTCTCGTACATTAGACAACTTTCTAATCTTAGCAGTAGGTTCGTTCGATCGACTACCTTCGTATACTATCGGCGATCTAAGCGAAAAACCAAATGCAAACATTGTCGCCGAGCTCTATACTCCAGCTCTATATTGCCGTAATAAAAGTCGTTCGATACGCTCTATTTTAAAGAAGCTAATATTGCCTACTACATCCTCTAACGTAGCTACCTTTATCTAGGCGGCTAACTTCGTATAATACTAACACCGAAATTCGCCGTAGGCTTTTATACGGCAAAAGTAGGTACTAATTAGTAGCCTTAGCGAAAAGCTCCTATTGACGAGGGTAGAAGGTATGTAAACCCCTGTTACGGCTATCTCCTCCCTCTATACCTCTTGGAGAATAGTAGCTATAGTAGCTTAAAGCGACTCCTTATAGGCTATAAAGGGTAGGTAGATCCTTCTAGTAATGTTATATATATCTCTTTCTACTTGCTACCGACTTAGTATCGACCTACTTTAGTATGTATCGACCTACTTTAGCATCGACCTGCTTTAGTATCGACCTACTTTAGTATCGACCTACTTTAGCATCGAACTGCTACTAGACTACTATATATACCTATCGGCCGGGATTCTTCTTTACCTCGACGATGGCGGGTAATAGCTTTTAGGTTGTAATCGAGCGATATACCTAGGCGGGGAGCTTCTTATAGAGCCCCAAATAGCTTCGAATTCAAGACATTCTACCTAATAGCGTACAAATACCTATGGGGAAGGAAGAAAATATTAATAGAGTAGATATAATTCTCGGTATACTTATAATCTATTTAATACTATATAGAGCCTATAATACCGCCTACGGCTCGTAGTCTCTTATACTATATATATTATTTCTAAATATCCCCTTTAGATCGCTAGACAAGCTAGTAGATTGCTCGGTCTTAATTTAGGTAAAGTACCTTCTTAAGAGAGAAGAAGGAGGGTCGTTTACTATTCTTATAATATGTAGCTTTCTTAGCTTAATTGTTTAATTCTATATCTCTTTTTATATTAGCTACTAGAGCTAGAGGGTTATTTCCTTAGCTACTCTACTAGAAACTATAGCTACCCCTTAGTATTATTAACTACCCTCTAAACTTTTAATCCTAAATAGATTACTATCTTCCCTAGTTCGACCTTGGGCTAGTTCCAATTAGGATGCACTAGACATGCACTAGTACCGACTTAGGTATAGTATATCTCGAATCTTCTTCTCGAATCTTCTACTAGATATTAGTTTAGAAATCTACTAATCCAGATTTAGTAAAGTATATCTAGAAGAAGTCTACTAGTTCGAAAATAGTACTAATGCCTAATACCTAATACCTAATATTTCGCTCTCTTTATAAGTTTCTACCTACCTAGCGCCTAGATAGATTCCAAAATAGGGGTTTAAAGTAAGTTAGCTATTATAGGTAAAGTAAATATATAAAGGTACTTTTATATAGAACAGATATCGGACACTAACTAGGATTAAGGTATAATATTTTTGACTCTATATACCGTAAGCTTCTAAACTATAAGTTTATCGCATCGGTATTTAATTAGAAGAAACGGTAATCGTCGGCTATGTTCTAATAGGTAAATAGAATGTATTATAGATAGAAATGCAATAGCTAGATGTAATGAGCGATTCAGGTTATAAACGCTAGAGTTTAGCTATTTCCTATTTATAGACAAGTGCCTCGTAGGCGAAATTCGACTTGGACTATAAAGTCGAAGACCTTCTTCAACCTCCATATATACTACAAGACCGACGGTAGGTCTAAAAGCATGTCGCTATATCCAGATCGAAATGTAGCTCGGGCCTCGGGAGTAGAGCGATTGACTGAGGTGCCTGGTTAAAGTAAAGAAGGCGAATAATGCGAGGAGAATCGAAGGTAAGGAAGAGATACTTACAGATGTCTTACTCCTATAAAAGCCTAGGAAGAAATGCGGTTTTTGGACCATGTTAAATAGCATTCCTCCTCGAAAGAATGCGGCGACCCGGGGTTAAGTAGCAGTCTTGCCGTAGCAGCAGTCTTGCCGCCGCAGCACTCCTCCTTACTAGTCCGAGAAAAGAGCTCGAAGATCGTCGAGGAGCAGTTGAGTAAATACAAGGGCCGCATGATCAAGCAGGTGAAGGATAACCTAACCTTGCTCGATAGCGACGACAGCCACCCGCTCCAGCCAGCGAGTCCGACGCTAAAGGCTTCTCCGACGATCCCGACCAAGACGAAGAGGACTCATCTTCCGACAATCCATAAGACTCCTCCCCTATCTCCATCGCCAACTAAAGAAGAAGAAGGCTCCTCCTCCTCTGTCGCCAAGGAGAAGAATAAGAACAAGGCTCCGCCTCGTGAACCGAAGTCAACCGCAACCTGAACTACCAAGCCTTCTCCGTGCTCCGACTCGTCGACTCAAAACAGCGCAATGGCCTCTTCGCCTCGCGGGCCGGGAACCAGAAGAAGGTCGAGGAAATGGTGGGCGATATCAAGGCGATTGTAGCGAATAAGGCTTTTGTCGCATGGTGGATATGGCTGCGGAGAAGGCCCGCTGTGCGGCGAGAAGGGGAAGGGGTACCGAGCTAGGTGCCGTGGCGGAGCTGTGTACGGTCTGATAACAGATCGGGCGGAGAGGATTGATGCCTTGATCTGCGCAACGAATATCGGCGTCCTGAGAACCGGAGGAGTATGTTCAACTCTTTGCTCCGGAAGAAGGATGTATGGAGAATTTCGATCGTTGCGCCCTCGCTTCCCACGCATTAGTCGTCTCTTTTCTGCTTAATTTCTTTCTCGACAGCACTTTTACGCAACTCCATTAATGGTCTCGGGAATCCAAACGTGTTCAGGACTATTTCTTGCAGTCCTTCGGGTAGACCATCCTTGGCGCTTGGAACTCGTTCCATGCAGGCCATACGTTGATTCTCTCCGTGCTGGCGCTGGCGATGGTGGTGTGGGGTGATTGCGGGGGGTAATTGCGGGGGGTAATTGCGGGGTGGGTGGAGAGGGGTGTGGAGCGGTAGTGTGTCGGTTACTGCTGGCGGGTGGAGGATGGAAGGCAGAGGAGGAGGGTTGAGATACGAGGATACATGGTGGTGGGGATCGGTGTTTCAGTTCGAGGCGGTAGAGACATGCCCGATAGCTTGAATGCCGTTCGTGGCTTGGGTGTCTTTCGTGGCTTGAACGCCTTCCCTTGCCTTTCACGGCTTTTCATTCGGGGAGGGAGGTTGATCGCCATACTCCATCAAGACAAAAGGTAACAACTGCATCGCGTTGTGCTAGGTATTGATGTGTGAAGTCGCGAGGACATTGCTAGCTGCCCCGCTTTTTCCCTGTTAGTCAAGGGTCAGCCGGCCCTGATCGGAAGCAGATGTCTAGGCTCTACCTTATACGAACGATTGTTCGAGGATCGTCGTTGTGTCCGGGAGAGCTGGACATGATTTGGTCCATCTCCGACAACGAAAAGACGCCCTACTCGATGCCGCCCTCCACACCTCCGCTCCGCTCCGCGCTACCGCCTCCGACTTGTACACCTGCCATTTCACCGCGGAGTTTTCGGAGCTGACATGGAGCGACCACTTACACCAATTGATGGCGACGAGGTCAAAGTCGTGGTGCGAGTACGACCACTTATTTATCAAGCGAGATTTTGAGAAACAATTACCCCGCATTACTTGACCTATTCGCGTAAGGGAAGAAGCCAATGGCACTCATACTTAGTACAGAAGACGTAGAGAGCTTAAAATTACAACATGAAGGGATAAATCATTCACGTTCGACAAGTCATTCTGGTCCCCCGATGACAAAAATCACACGGAGTTCTGGATGGTCTTTCGCGCCTGCACCGTCGACATGGTGGTATTCGATGGCGATGAAGCGGGAGTTGTGGGAGGACAAAGCATTCGTGCGGCGTTTATTTTCTCGCCAGCTCTTGGCTAGTTCTAAACCATAGAATTGGATTTAGAGACGTATAGTGGCCTATGTGCTACGAAGTTGACCTTGACGGCTAAGTTGGAGGAATCAAATACGGGAAAGTTTACCGAATGTTCATTGACGCTATTAACAAAAACGTGCCGCGTCGGCCTTCGCTCACGGCATTTGCATTAGATAAAAAGACAGGATGGGACTATTCCAACAACATCGCTTCACATCGATAGCCGAATCCGATGAGCAATACATACAGCACGCATTGGTCTAGCGAGACCAGCATAGCATAGCTACACGACTTGTTCGTACTTATACATCTAAGGATCCTACTCCGCTTAAGGGAACTTTAGCTAGCTAAGTCCCGCGCCGCCTTTCCTCCTCGAATACTATTAACTAATGCCTCCAAGCTAGCAAGTTACCCGTTCCGACACCGTAAGGCTCCTTGCCGACGACGACGATAAAGACAATAGTAGCAATACCGTAAACACCGCTGCCGAGAGTCTACTACATCGACATACGCGACCAGCGTAAGCCTAAGCGTTCGAAAGCGACTAGATCGAATCGAATTCCAACACCCTCCTCCCCTAGCAAGACCGCGTAATGTTATGTACTAGGTCTATATTTCTACGTATTCTACGTACTTACGCCTTTAGCGCCCTTACTACTAAGTATCTTACTACCTCCGCGGAGTTATTTATAGTAGTACGAAGGTAGAGGTTTTAGTTTTCCGTCTTCGCTCTCGGTACGATTATTACCGAGCTTTACTACCTTGTCGGTTTTCTCTTAGCCCTTAGCGGCTATACGGATATCGACTTATATCGGAAATGCGAAGCTGTTTAATTAAATACGTTTAAATTCTATCCTCTACTAGACTCGTATACTATTCGTCGCTACTATCTACTATCGCTGCTATCCCTTATCGTCTACGGTTCTTTATCGCCTAGTCCGTTTTCTTTATATCCGCGCTCAACGTATAGCCTCGATAGCTAATAGCGCCGAGCTCTTACGCGATTAGTATAGCCGTTAATTTATCCTACGATACGTTTCGCCCTTGGCTCTTCCTCGCCTACTTATTCTTTACTAATCCTATCGTTTAGAACGGCGATAATATATATAAGAAGTCGACTATATCCGAGGCTATCTAGGACGAGTTCGCGGTCTATAGTTATATACTTATAATCGACGAGGTACCGGGAGAGAATTCGCGGATATAATGCTAATGGCGCTCTACTTAGGCCTTCTCCGGCCGGTAAGACGGTAGTAGTAGTTGTTGGACGGGTTACCTAAGCGATTTAGCGGTTAAGGTTCTAGTTAACGCTCGATAATACGTTAACTTATTCGAACATCTAAATTCGACGTACGCGTAAAGTAGGTAGTAGCGTATATAAAGCGTATATAACGATCGAATTCCGTACCGTTAAGCCTATAGTTAATAAATTAATAATAAATCCACTCCGCTCTATATAATTATCGAGCCGAACGACGTTATTCCCGCGTAAGGAGAACGAGAGATATAATAAAAGATCTTAACGGAGAGAACATATAGATATTATACGGACTATCCGCCAACTAGATAAGAGATTAGGCTAGAATATGTTAGTATATCGTTAAGTTTGCTAGAGGAGGTTAATTGTCTTAAGATTATTAGACGGTAGGTTAGATAGGAGGGTAAAGAAAACATAGTATACTAATATAATATTATACGCCTTCTACTAGTATTCGGGTAAGCGGGGAACAAAGACGGTAGTATAGATAAGATTCGCGTCCTAGACTCCCGGAATGTATAGGACTCCTAGAATATATTAAAATATAATAGCCTATTTCCTACGCCGCGACTCTTACCTACGATAGAAAACCTAGGTCTCTATATCCTTTCGTAAAACTACGGCGAGATTAACCTTGACTTTAAGATCAATTTACGTATATAGTTATATCTATATATATTAGGGGAGTAGGAAGGGAGCGGGCCTTTCGGTAGCCGCTATCCTAGAAGACCTAGTAAAGCAACACTGTTAAGTACTCTAACTACCGACTATAACATCTAAGCCCGACCAATCGCCGGTGTCGCTATCTACTATAAACACCGATAATCCTACCCTCGGTTACCTACTATCGACTAGCGAGCTCGATAGATCTTCCGGCCTACCTCGTAAAGCTCCCGGAGGTAACGATATAGATAGCGTCGGCGCCTAGCTTAATAGAGTCTATAGTAATCCGAAGGCCGAGTCGCTACTAAAGGGTTGGTCTAAAAGCCTAGAGTAGAAGTTGTGGGCCGATATAGCGTAAGTAGGTAATAAGTCTTAAGACTAAGCCGATATAAGGAGAAAAGATAGATTGTTAGAAGAGTTCTTAGATGCCTTTCCCGCTCCTGAAATTTCTTAGCTACCGGCTAGGTACGAGAGCGAGTCTTAATACTAAAGACGACCTACCTACCTCTTATATATTTATAGTACCTACGGGCGATTCTACATTTCTAATGTACCGAAAGGTAATACTACCTCCGCGACGAAAGGTCCGGACACTAATAGGGACTATTAGTCGAAGGATCGTACGCCCGCTACGAAGAGAGTCCGGACGAGTATAAGACTACCTTGGTCTTGCTCTAGGCAATTTGTAAGCGATAATAACGGTAGTATAGGTCGAGTTAGAGGTATATCGAGTTAGAGGGATAGAGCTAGATTAATAGCTAACTATACATTGCCGGTTAGGTCGCTATGTTACTCTTATACATAATGTTAAGGGAGAGTAGAGAAGGTCGACGGCGAGATAAAGCTTAAGGAGTTAAGCTAATATATAGCGCCGACACCTTAGGCCTTTCGCTATCCTATTATTTAAATAGACACTACATACTAACAGTAAACTATACATTATAACCTTATACTCGCTATATCTAGCAAGCTGTTATAACGGCTCGTAACAATAACATTATCTTCTCCGACTAAAAATTGCCCCTTATCTATAATATAGTCCTCGAATACCTATACTTAGGTAGAGGGGTCCTATATATAGGGGCGTATATAGCCTTCTCCTACTATAAAGCCTAAACCCGGCTATAGCGGCAAGGTACGCCTAGGATAATTATAGCTATATCCTACGTAGCCGGGCTAAGAGCGGGTTATAGAGGAGGGGAATAGATAGGACTATTAGGTCTAGGAGATAGGTTTTAGAAGGGAGGAGGGTAGATAGGATATTTTATTAAGCTAGATAATACGGTTCGAGCTAGGACTACGGATTAGTTAGAAGGATAGGGACTATAGTACTAGTAGGGAGGGGATAGGTTATATATATATAGGTATAAAGTATATATATAGTTTTCGTAGGAAGGATATATACGGTAGGTATATATTTAGCTCGAGACTAGTGTTCCTTAGACTACGGCGTAGTATATTCGGGAGCGCGGAACGAGTAGGACTTTAGCCTAGGCCTACTCGCGCTTCGTACGCTAGAAATCGCTCCTTAGATCGCTACGATAACCTAGATTCTAAATCTCCTCGAGGTAGGCTGTTTAAATTTCCCTAGCCTTACCGTTAACGATACCGTTCTACGCCGCTATAGTAAGATTATTAGTATTTGTATCGGGGAAGCTAGGAGGTTTAGCCTATTCCGGCGATAAATAATTTTTGTTTACGGGTCGGGGATAAGAGAGAGACGACTATAATAGGATGTTCTCCGGGGCTTACTAGTATATATAAGGTAGTTTACTAACATTACGGCTATTATTATACTATCGTTATAGGTTTACACGATGCTACTCCTATTGTTATAGGTTTAAGGCGGCCTAATGCTACCTCTCTTGTTATAGGTTCAAGTCGACCCGATACTACTCCTATTACCGTAGGTTTAAGTCGGCTATATACCGGGCCTCTCGTACTCTAACCTAATACTACTCCTACCGTACTCTAGTATCGAGAACCTTCCGCTTACGCTACTTCTATAAGAGTTTATAAGGTAAATACTTCGTAGGATCGGGAGAAGATAGGTATTTATATTCCTCGTCGTCGTTATCGTTGTTAAGCGCTCGCCTTTTTCCTATTACGAGTACTCTACTACCTCCGTTTTAGTCGCTCTACCTTCCGAGTCTTTTAAGCTACGTAACTTCGTCTATATAACATTACTTCCTTAACTGTTAGTAACTTCCTTTTTACTATAACTACTACTATATCTATATTAGCTCTATCTATAATAGGTATAGGGCTACCTTAGACTCTTTAGCGGAGCGCCTAACGATAGAACATAGGATCCGGTCAAATCCGTAGTATTAGATACTAGGTCCTTATATTATACTAATTTACTACTTAACTACTAAACCTCATAGAAATAAACCGAGAAAAATAGTTGTAGGTAATTAGACAAAGAGCAGGATATAGTAGTTTAAAGGAGTATTAATATAACGGTTAGAGCGTAAAATTCAAGATTCTACGAAAACAGTATATATTAAATATCTAGTATCTTTTGGCCTTTCGAAAGCTATCTACGATAAGACAACTACTACCCTTTTATATTTATCTAAATTATCTAAATATACGCGCTACCTCGTCGTAATCCGCTAAGTAAGCTCGTCTAATTCGTATGTCGATAAAGTATTATAAAGTAGTTGTACTAGTACCGAATCGATCGTCCGTTCTAAGCTAAGCTAGCGCGTCCGTATACGTAAATTAACGGTCTACTACCGATTAAACTTCTTTATACGTAATTACTTCCCTTCTATTATTCTATATACCGTAGACACTTCTCTATACGTAAACAGTCGAGTTACGCCTAGATTATTCGAATAGTAAACTCCGCTTCTTTATACGTAGATCCTCCGCTTCTTTATATATAGATCCTACGCTTCTTTATACCTAGATCCTACGCTTCTTTATATATATACTAGAGCAAGTTTTACCTTTCTTAATAACTCTACCTCGTATATAGTCGACACGAACTATATAAAGAACTTAGCTATTATACTACTAAAGGCTTAAGAGTAGGACGCGGTAGCGTAGGCGTAGGCGTAGGCGGAGCTACGGGTAGAGGGTCGGGTAGAGGTTCGTATAGCGGTACTTATAAAGGCGCCGGCCGCCGGCCGCGTAGTAGTCGTAGTAGTCGTAATAGCGGGCGTAGAGGTAGTAGTCGTAGTAGCGGGCGTAGAGGTAGAGGTCGTAGAGGAGGGTTTAGATAGGGCTAGTCGGAGAAAGATTAACGAAGAGCTACGTAGGGAAATAAAGGACAATATACTCGTCGATAAGTAGTCCCTCTCGCGGTATTTAATCGCCCTAAGCTAGAGTAGATATATAATGCGGAGCTACTACCTAACGACACTAGTCTAGAGGGTTAGAAGTAATAGTTCGAGATACGATGCGACAAGATTAAGGATAGGACACGTAAATACGTACTAGACACCTAACATCGGATCGTCGAAGAAGGCCTAACTCCTTCGCGATATACGACGTTCTAACAATAGTACGTACCGGCGTAGGTAATTAATAGTAATATAGATCGTTCCTCTCGACCGTATTAGTAAAGAGTAGAAGGCTAATATCGAGCTTACGATAAAGCGTACTAGCTCTAACTTGTTAAGGGTCTACCTACTTACGGCCGATACGATACGTAAGAAACCTAGTAAGCGACTATCTTCCCTTCGAGAGTTCTTATAGCTATATATCCTCCGTCGGCTACTCCGTAGAGCAACTGTCGCTCTTAGTACATTAGCAACTATCTCGCCGTTAAGCCTTAAGAGCATCCTAGAACAAGGTAGCTTCCGAGATATTAGTAACGACGCCTTCTAAACTAGGATTATTCGTACGAGCATCGATCGTACTAATATTATACTAATTATCGTACTAATCCCCGAGTAGTCGCTTGTATACTTCTATACTAGCCGTATGCTAAAGTACGATAAGGATATACGATATAACGAGTATAGTAGCTAGATATAGATACGGATACGATTATTATACGTCGCCGTAAGGACGTCTAGATAACCGATA
>AFIY01000111.1:0-47413 GCA_000223825.2 Zymoseptoria passerinii SP63 | reverse complement strand
CGGAGGGGGAAGGGGAGGAGTTTGTTTTTTGATCATGGGGTGGGCTTGTGGATGCAGAAGTTGTAAGGAGAGGGGGTTTGGAATGGTGTTTGTGCCTCTGCAAGAGCGTTAGTGTGCGAGGCAACGGATTTGCGCTGGGATGCATTGATGAGCCTAATACCCACAAGCAGAGGTTGTTTTCGATGCGAGCTTGGTCTCTGCGACACTGCGACCCGTTCGTTGTCGTGTCTCGAGCTTGAGAAATCCAACGAACGAACAGAGGAAGATCCACATGCAATAGTTAGGAGGGTATTCGCGTTATACTATACAGTAGTGATAGCAGTGCACACTCAACCGAGAAAGTCACACGGACGAACAGACGTGCCATGCAAAGCCCACAACGAACAGTAGGTTCCCAACACAAGAATTCGCTTCCACCCAGACCCTCCGACTCTTTCAACAAAACCAACGAGAAAAACGCAAACAAATCCGCCCCAACAGTGGCCCATGAAATGGCCTGGTATATTCGCTGGAGACGGGAAACCCAAACGATAGAGAGATAAAAATGCTGCACAGTAGTGACCATGAGGTCGACACAAAACCGAAAAATTGTTGGAGCGCTGGCCTCCCGGGTGTGCAATGAGAAGATCAGTCGTGCCTCTGATGAAGTCTAGGATGTGGCGTGGGCAGGTGACCCCAATGGACGAGGGAGATGTCGGTGCGTGAACCACAGGAATCGGCAATCGCATCTGGTTAACGAGCCTCACGCCGGTCAACTCTGCATGGAGAATGAATTTTTCCCACTGCCCAGTGACTCGGTCTTGTGCACCTCCTCGCTTTCAACGCCCTCGTTGCGGTACACCTCTTGCATGCCCTCGTACTCTTCGATGCCAAAGATGGTCTTGTTGAATTTCTCCAAAATCCCGCAGTCGAGTCTGCAGGTTTCGGAAATGGGCGCGAGGCGGCGCAGGAAACCGATCGTGCGGGTCATCAGACGTCGGAACTCCTCGCGAGGGACCAAATTTTTGAGGTAATCGCTTTCGAGGGTCGCGGAGAGGACGAGCATGTTGCCGAATTGACTGCGAGAAGCGAACGTGGTCAGTATGGAACGATGCAATGCAGTCGCTTCTGCATTCAAGAACTTACGCGTGTGCGGTGCCGTGAATGTTGGTAACAATCAGTCGGTCCGGCACGTTGTCAAACGCCACCGTACTAAGCATGGCCGCTTTGATGCATCGTCGAGCCGCCGCCCAGATGACGTCGTAGCCCATGCCGCGGATGGCTTTGAACAAGTGAACATCCTCAGGGGGGCGGTGGTTGCCATAATGGTCCGTCGCGATGTCTTCAATCTTTAAGCCCTGTTCCAAGCCCGGCATAATGTGAAGGGCGTAGTCGAGAAATGGTCGGTTGCTGACGTAGCGTGCTCCCCAGTACTTGGCGCGCAAGCGCGCGCTGAGGATGTCGGCTGGCGCTCGCTCGTTATCGTCCTCCCATCTCAATCCCTTCGGTAAGCCGTTTCTCCATTGATCTAGGGTACTCTGATGCGTTCGGAACATATCCTGAACCATGCTCAGGGGCTGATGGAGGCAGTCTGGTCCGTACATCTCACGATGGACGGCGTTCAGTCTGCGGCGGAGGTAGAGCTGAGCCGTGTAGTACAGCAGGACGTTTTGGTGCGCTTTTTGGGAGCCGACCAACTCAATATCTCCGTAATTCTCCTCAAGAGGGCCACCGGGATACAGAAGTTGTTCTTCGAGAGCGCGAAGGCCGCTCTCTGGAAGTCTCATCTCCGCGAGAATATCTGATTCCAGCTGAAGACACGACCAGGAAGCCAACACAATGAGGCTCGATCGAGTATCCCTGATACGCGACTGATCCTGTGCAAGGCCCGCGCGCACGTCATCGTGGGTTCCCCAGTAAGTGTAGCTGTATAGTTTGTAACGGTCGAGAAGTGCGCAGATGGCACGACCCGCCATACTGAACCAGCTCATACTCTCCTTCACACGAGCGAGTTGACCTTTGTATAAGCCAGCTAGCAAGAACATCTGTGCATGGACCAGATCATTGCCGTCGCACTGCTCGCCCAAGATCTCAGCGGCTTTTGCGTAGTAGGCGATGCCAGGAATTACGTCCATATTGCGACGTCCGGCGTGTGCAATCGGCGGCCCGTCTACCGATGAGCGACGGCTGCGAGAATCAGAAGGCGGCGTTGGCTGAGTCCTGGGGGTGAAATTGGGCGACCTGGGGCCCGGCCTCATGTTGAAAGACGTTGGTGACTCTCCCTCAAAGCCTCGTGATTCTGACATGCCATATGCTACATGAGTATTCGCATTGAGTTTGCTGTCCGCCACGATTGCTGGCAGAGGTTGCTTCCATTGGCAGATTTTGCCCAATGCAAGGACGAGGTAGATTATGGCGTTTCCGGGTGACCGCTCGGTAGGCTCTTTGCGGACGTGTACATCTGCGTTTCTTGACGTACCATCATTCGACTTTTGTCTCTTGATCCCTCGACCATCGGAATCGAAGCTGGTCTGCGGGCCAACGGCAAAGGCTGCGCGAGGCTTTCCGGTGCTATATCGTTTGATGAAGCTATCGAACATCCTTCGCAGCCTCCGTTTGTCGAGGAATGGATGCATAATGTGCATGTTATTAAAGTAGCTTTCGTAGAGGGCGTTGATCGTGTCAGCATCCAGGTCGATGTCACCGTTCGACTTGAGGCCACCCGCGCCTGTCACTTCTGACCTCGAGTTGTCGATGCAGCTGCCCGGAGTGGTTGGGAAACCAGCGCCCCAAACACCTTCCGGCTGCGGCGTGGTGTTGCTGCCGACATCAGGGCTCTCGTCGCTTCTCGCAGGGCTTGCGGGAATACCAGGAGCTGTTCCGTCGTGCTCGTCGATGCCCTCGCCTCGAGTCCAGAGGCGAAGAATGCCACGATCCTCTGCTTCCATGACATAGCCATCGTTGTGCTTGACACCGGCGCGTTCTAAAAGAGGCTTCACGCTCGGCCACAACAAGAGCAACTTGTGTGGTGCTGTGCGATGATCGTCCTGGTTTGCTTTACGCTTTGTTGTGTGGGTAAGATTCTTGGCTTCACCAGCTGGACTTCCCTTGTCGAACGACTCGTGCTCTTGCGCGCTTGATTGCATTGTTCGGATTTCTGAAGTTGTACCGGCTTGTTGCCCGCTCTCTTCCACTCGACGTAAGCGAGCGTCCACGCTATCGATCTTGGACGTCAATTCGGCGAGTCCAGCTGTATGCGTTTCCATATATTGCAGCAGCTTCTCCATATTTTTATCGGTCCTGAAAGGCGTCAATACATGCACATATCACCTCAAGTCGGATCTCATACTTCACAGGCGGTGTGTCACGATACTGACACGACAAATTGTTCTCTTTGCAAAACGAGCATGGATTGCCCTCGTCACATTTCTGTTTGCGCTGTCGGCATTGCTCGCATGCCTGTGTCACATTAGCATCCCAAGTATCAAGACTTCTCGAACGCGCCGTTGGCATACCTGAGTTGCCCGCATCTGCTTGCGCTTCGGGCCGTAGGCGTTGTTGGATGCAGGCCCATAGTTGGGTTGGCCGTACATGGGCTGTCCATAGCCGTGGTGACCGTCCATCATCGGTGGCGCCATGTATTGTGGATGTGGTTGTTCATGGTGATGTTGCGGCATGCCATGCGGACCGGGCACACCGTTCGGTTGATACCCATGATGTCCAGCGTGCTCCATGTGTTGTGGCGGCGGGCCAGACTGCGGACCGTCTGAACCTGGAGGATAATGCAAAGGCGGTTGTCCGCCGGGTGTGATCGGCGACCGCTGGTGTCCAGAATCGTGGGAATATGTGCGGTTTACGGGCGCTGGCGTTTGGTGCCCGGGACGACCATGGTTGTATTGCGGGTGCTGATGATGGTATTCGGGACCTGGCTCGTGGGTCGGCGGCGCGCTTGGATGGCGATGGCGGAACGGAGGGAGGACCGGTTGCTCGGACGTCGTCGCTGGCGGCGGATAGGCCGCGGAGTGTATGGAAGGCAGAGCGGTACCCTGCGACGGCGGAGGCAGAGCGCCTGCTGGACTTCTAGAGTATTGTTGTGATTGTGGAGGCGGTGGGCGCGATTGATATTGCTGTTGCTGCTGCTGTGGAGGAGGAGCAGGAGGCGGCGGGCCTTGATGCGAAGGCGCGGTGTGAGTCGGATGCGTCTGGTGATGTTGCGGCGGCGGTGCCTGTTGTTGAGGAGGCGGAGGAGGAGGAGGAGGGTGGGGGGACGAGAACTGCGGCGGCGGTGGAGGAGGAGCAGGGTGGTGGTAGTGGTGTTGCGGGTGATGCTGTGGTGGTTGCTGCTGTCGCGGGTCGTGGGGAGGTTGTCCGTAGGACGACGGTCTCCTGGAGTCCATCATAACGCGAGGCTCTCGCAGTCGCCATGCGGTCCGGGCAGGGAGCGCCTACGACGTCGGGAACACGGGGATCTGACCTCGCAGGCTCGCGCAGTGACCTTCACCTGACGGGTTACGGATCGATTCGCGGGCGTGCGCAGGCAGGTCAAACAACAGGCCAAGCTTAGGTTGTGCGGAGCGGTGATTGATTCGCAGTAAGCAGGGCTCTGCCGGGATTCCACTGGCAACAACGGAAGCTTCGGACGAGGAGCTCAGCTGGGCTGGCCAACGGTCGTCGCAAGAGGTCGGTCTTGGGTTTTTGGGAATTCGATGGGGATGTCGGGCCCGCGAGAGCTAACCAGCGGCGGTACCACCTTACCGCTCACCGGCACCGCGGCAGAGCATTGGGTGATGTTCTGAGTTTGAACTTTGCTCGGTCCCTGGTGCCCTGTTGGATCTTGGACTTGCGGGCGGTGGGCACCGAATCTCTGGAAGCTGGAACAATACCCAAACCTTATTCGCGCGGAGATCCACCCAATGCCATCATCATCATCATCAATCATGATCACAGATCACACTGCACCGCCCCTTCACCGACGAGCTACCGTACATACGACTACGAGCCCACTACTGGGGAGGCTGATGACTATGGACTGTACAGTACCTGAACCAGGACAGGCCCTTTCGAGTCCTGGACGTCGGACTGCGCGCGGATTGTTGATGACATGTCAGATACGCAGTCCGAGCCGGTTTGTTGTGATGAGGTCGGTCGAGACTCGAGGCACCGCCCGTAGAATATAGTAGGCATCGGCGCGGGAAGTTCGGATCCGCCCATGTGTCGCGATGGTGGTGTGTGTATATCATCACAGGTACGTATGCCCGTCGAAATAACAGATAGTCGTCCTATAGGACAGTACACGACAGTACATACACGTTCCAGAATGTCTCGAAGGTCATCCGGATTCCTGCGAGAACTGCACCGGAAGGGTCAGGCCTGGTTCGCGTAGAATGCCTACCCCAGGACAGCCCAGCGTGATAAGCCTGCACGGGCCACCCATATCAGCCCGCTGTTATTGCACTTTACCTCCGACCGGCAGTTTGACGTCTACCGATTGTTCAGTGACCAGTCTAGCGCGCGGCGCCCACCGATCGAGCCCTGGATCCGATCCGAGTCTCATTTGTCGGATAACATTGATGGGCAGCATTGTCCCTTGGTCGAACATTCACCCTGCGTGAATGGCAAATTGAGATAGGTGCTGCATTCCAAATGTCAATGCGAATCCCCCAGGTGTAGGAGCTGTCTCTGCCCTATTGGTATCCGGTATTGCGATATGCCGCTTGTGCCGTCCCTACAAACGCTCGACTCATCATGCACACGGCTACAAACACTGGGATCTGGAGGACCTTCTCAAATCAAGCAGGTCATCCGCAGCACAGCACCGACGGCAAGCCCTGTCGACCTCTACATGCGTTGTATGCACTGGCACACATTTGTCAAGTTCGTGATGATGGACAGGACCTGTCGTCCCAAAATTCAACGGCCCATGGTGACCCGCATTGACATGGCCCGGGGAAACGATAGTTCTATTGATCGAATTCGCCACAGTTCTTCGGTGAAAGAAGAGGAACGAACGACTTATCACATCACGCGGCGACGCACTGGCAGGGATGGATCTTCACACCTGCATCCTGCTAGTTTGTCGCATTCAACCCATTGCCGTCTCTGATTTGCCACGTCCTGACGAATGAGGTCCTCGTGATGCAGTAGCGGATCGATCGTGCAGGACCGCTGCAGATGTGACCGCAGCTCTTCTCGTTGCGGTGAAGAGATATGTGCTGTCATCGGAGCTGTCGCTTCTTGCGTAAATTACACCACATAGCAGCCCCATCGATATGCAACAGGAAGCCAGCATTTCCCTGCAAATTTCTTCACTCCTGCATCATCTTCACTCCTGCATCAACTTCGGAAACGCCGTCGCCGTCGCTTACTCTCCGCGATGTTACGTGCAGGGCCTGATGTCATGTTTCCCGTGTCGATGATGTCGCAGAGCATGTTCGTTGATATCGTGAATTCGTGATGCGGAAGGACTTTGCGAACACAGGCCTTGTTAGCACCGGCGGCAAGCTTCACCCTGGACACAATTGGGTCGCCTTTCGAGAATCGAGATGCTGTCTAGTTTCGAGTATACGATCAGTCAAATCCGGAAACAGCAGCCCAAGTAGGCATGCAGTGCGCTGGCAGCCTGTTGCCCTGACCGACTTTTGTTATCCACCATTGAGTGGTGGCACGATGGGACAACGCAGAGATGCTGTGCATGCATCGACATGCCGCCTGGGGCAAGACGCCACAAGGCAGATGTCTCCACACCGGGCAGACTCCTCCATCAAAAGCTCACATCAAGGAACGAGGTGTATTGCCAAGTCTGTCTCATAAGACTTGCCTTTTTCTCATCTCTGCTGTTCTTTGCATTCGACGATGCAGTCAAGACTCAAGAAACAACAAAAGCCCAGGAGCCCTGTTGACGTATTCTAGTCACAGCACCGCCAGCAGCTTCCATGACTTGCCGCAGAAACTCATTTGAAAAGCTGTGCTGATGCCCAAGCTCAAAACCCGACCACCAGACACGGCTCAGCTTCGACTAGGAGGTAGAGTCTAAGAGTACATCGTGAATGTAGTCAGATGCCGCCAGATGATCAATATGCCGCTGGACTCACAAATCGGTACCTCCTACCGAGAACTGGAGCAGGCAAAAATTCTCCCTGGCCCAACGAGGCAACGACCACGGAATCACATGATCACCGCGACATGCGGGTCATCAGCATATCTGACGACTGCAAGAAAGCATCCCAGCCGTGAGCTGACGACTGCGAACATGGAGCCATGTCTCAACTCTCAAGACAAAAACCGTTAGGCGCCAAGTGAAGTACGGAATCAATGACGATCAGGACCTCCGTTTCAGATGGCGGCCATGTGACCAACGATGGTGCGACATGTTCGCCATTATTGCGACGTTGCAATCCCTTATTGAAGCGGAGCCGCTGTCACCAAGATCATCTGACACTGCTGAGTCAGTGCGATACAGACGACGAACACGACTCATGGTCTCGGCCCCGTCTGCGAGCTTGTGCTTGAGCTTCAAGTCCAGGCATCATGATCCAGGTAGGCCTCTGCCTCGTCGGTACTCAGATTTCTGTGCGCAAAATGAATGCGCGATCGCGACATGCGCTGAGGCTAGATTTCAGCTGTCGAGTTCTTCCCAAGCTAAATTCTTAGTAGCTGACGACTCCAACTTGATATTTCCGAGGTCAAAGAGTCTTGGACTAGATCCTCCCTTTGGACGACGGCGAACCTATCCAGTCTTATGCGATAACCTCGCCAATGTCTTATCACGATTCACAATGCAGAGCTTTGGCAGTCGAGTCCAATGATTACGAAGCATATTGGACTGCACATAACGAAACCACGCCACAACGGCATGTGAAAGCGGGAGAACATCCAAAAGCGAGCCTGAACACACGTGGTGTCCCATGTTTACAGCGCGAGCATCACAACCTCGCAACTCTTCCCTTCCGCACAGTCTCCGCCACACGCGAAAACTCCGCAGACCCTTTCTCCAACAAGATCGTTTCACGGATCACCACTACCGTGCTTGACGATGGACTTTCGCCACCAAATTGGACTGTCTGCTGCACATCATCAATAATCACAATCACTTTCAGCACCGCCGCCACTACGCTTCATATCATGACATGTGATGATTGATGAAGAGACGAATTTTTCGAAGCCAACAAACGACTCAAACCACAGTGTCCAGCTGACCGTGAGCTGACTCGATACGACTCCTTGAAACCTGGACATCTGACGCTGGCATTGCAAGCCCGCCGAGTTCATTCACTTTGAATCGACAACGGCGGTGGGACGTCCGCACATGCATTACGCACCCACTTTCAATTTCGACCACACCATACCTACTCCTCCTATCAAAACTCCGTGGAGACACTTTGCTTGCATCGTAGTCCTTCACATACCACTATCTCCGCAATCTCTCTTTCTTCCCTCGGCACCAGTCGATCAACCGTTAAATCCAATCTCAGCCGCTGTCGATCATGACTTCCCCCCGAGAAGAAAGAAAAAACCTCCACACCTCATCTCCTCATTATTCAACAGCAAGGGGAAGAAACACATTCAGACCCTCAACAGACCAACAAGATTGCTCAAGGACGGCACCCATAGACCCGTAGCTGCAATCACACTCACCCACCACGTCCAGCCAACCAAAAGTCCAAACTTGGAAGCTCCTCACCAGACCAAACCGCTGCAAACATCCAACCCGCTCATCGCGATATAATGATCGGTCGTGCGCTTCTGCAGGGTCCTCGCTTGCCACGTTGCCATCGTTCGCATCGTTCGCACGGCCTGATAATGGTAGCCAGTGTACTGGGACGGGAGAGGTGGCGATCACGGAATCAACGGATGGGCGGCACGGAGTGACATGATCGCCACGTTGTTGCTGTGTGCTATTTTCGTCGACAGGTATTTGTGGTGCGGTGAGAAGTGGCCACGTTCGCGAGGGTTTCTGCAATCGTGGTGACGGGAGGATTTCGACGTAAAGGTGAGGCGGTGTGGCACAGACAGGTTTGTTGAATTTGTCGGTATGGCGGACTTCGCGCTTGTGAGGTTGGCCTCATACTCGGTATCTACAGTACGTGTTCACCGCTCATGACGGCACAACTCAACTGTCAACAGCACGATTGGCAAGGTGCATTGTACTCATTCAGTTGCAGTAGTGAACAATCAGCTGAGCAGCATGCACAGGAGGCTGGAAAAGTGTAGTGATCACAATTCTCATCGTGTGGAGATCTAGCTAATCCTCGTGTTCCCGCCTCTGATCGTGTGCAGTGTCACTTTCTGAGCATGCGCAGGCAGTGCTAAAGATCCCCGTCGATGTCGTTTTTCGTGCCGTCTATCTCCTCCGGCATAAACAGCAGCATCTTTGCAGTGCGGTTGTCGAGCTCATCGATCTTCGAGCGGGTGCTGGGCTCGGCTTGAGGTGATGATCGTGGCATCGAGGCTCGCTGTATGTCCTCTCCTTCAAGTGCGTCGTCAGTAGCCATCGATGCTTCTGTATCCCTAATCTCCATCTCTGAGTTGACGTCGTTGTGGAGACGAGTATTCGTTGCCGGAGAAGCCTCCACAGCCAGGAATTCGATGTCCTTCTCTTCTGCGACGTGCTCCACACGCGTTCCGTTGTTGTCCTTCGGCGAAAATAGTGACAACGAACGAGCCTGCTCCCAGGACTCCCGCAGAGCCAGTCCAAGCACGAGCGCCACCTTTCGGTCAACACTGTTGCCAACGATTTTGAGTTGCTGTGCCGGGCTGCCCACGAGGACTTCCCAGTCTTGATATCCCTGCGCACGCCGCGCCTCCATGACCGTTAAGATCCGATTCTGAGACCAGTGGAGCACGCGTCCGTTGATGCCATCTCCGACCGCCGTCTTGGTGACGATGGTCGGAAACAGGCCGTTTGGCAAGATCCGCGAGAACATCCTCGATGTCTCCATGGAACGGATTGCGTTAGCGTTATCACAGAAGTCTGCGGGTTCGCCTCGTATGAGCCCACGCAATTTAGCCTGCATGAGTCCCATTCCAAGTGGACGAGTAGGCACAACTGCCATGCGTGTTCGATTTGTTGCCGCTTCGACCGACATGGTCCGATGATCGGGAAACTGTGTGCAAAGCTGTGGTTGTGAATCTCCAATGTCCGGCAGGTCGGCGGTGGCCTGCGCTGGCGTGACATGCTGGAAGGCAGTGAATTCATCCCTCCGACTGCCGAATGGAAGGCCGTTGCTCGAGAGGCCTAGTGCACGCCTCTTGAAGTTCATCTGTGGATGCCCGTGACTGTGAGGAATTGGGGACAGCGGAGGCAGTCCAGGAGCCGAAGCAACAATGAACACTCTTGAGCGCTGTTGTGAACTGCCGTGAGACCAGGCGTCTCCCAGGAATTGCTGTACTTGATAGCCAAGGGCTACCAATGCCGCAACGATCTGGGAGAACACATTCTCATCTTTGTTCGCTCCCATCCCAGAAGTCATCGAAACGACGTTCTCGAGCAAGAAGTACTGCGGAACGTAGAAGTCTACAAAGGACACGATTGACGCTACTAGCGAAGCGTTCTGCTTCGACTGCTCACTGAGCTTGTTCAGCTGCAGCATTGAGAACCCGGGGCATGGACTTCCGCCTGCGAGAATGTGGATCGCTCCCGGTTGCGCAATGTATGACTTCGCATCACCCGCCATCGCTCTGGCAAGCAAGTCATTGACTGAACCCAAGAAATACTCCACCTTGTCTGGTCTCCGAACATTCGCACGATGGCTGTGCAGTGCATGCTCATTCCAATCGACGGCGTACTTAAATCTGGCAACACCGGCTTCCTCCAAACCACGATCGAATGTTCCACCGCCACAAAAGAGACTCATTCCAACCATTTTCTCTCGCGCGTGGACAGTCGGATCCCATCCCTCGTTGATAGGTGGCAAGTTGTCTTGCGATCGCGTTGAAAGCTCTTCGCGTGCGAGGTAAAAGAAATCGCCAGTTCCATCCCGGTCATAGGGCGTGACAATGTCTCCACGGTCAATCTGATCCTGACGGAAGAAGCGCACATGACACCTGCGAATGACCTTGTCGCAAGCTTTGTCGAATACCACGTTGGTCAGAACGAGCTCGTTTGGCTTCGCCTTGCCGTCTCCTTGCTCGCTCTTTCGCAGGAACTGCCGTAGGACGACACGCCGCGTCTCGATGTCGAATTCAATGATTTGCGCGGGCTGCAACCGATCCTCATCAAGGTCGTCATTCCACTCGCGGATGAGAACGGTGTCCCCAACGGCATACTTGCTCCTGCACTCATCGAAGATCGATACTTTGTCCTTGCACTGGCATTTGAAATCGCTCTTTTGAAGTGCAACGAAGTCGTAGGTGTCTTGCTCATGCACCGTGCGGAATTTCTGCCTGACGAAGAGCCCTCGTTCCTTGTATGGATCCCGCGTGCTCCAAGCCACGTTGACTTTATCGACTATACAATCCAGGTCAAGAGCAGTCTTGCCGCAGTCACAATTGTCGGAAAGGAACAACTCGTTCTCAAAGGGATAGTGAGCTTTGCCGAGAGTGGTGTCCCTCGGCTCATATAGCCAGAGGACGTCGAGAAGCGTGCGACCCTTGACAGCACGCACGTCCTGAACATACGCGTACCAGGAGTGAGCTCCAGCACCCCATTTGGTACCACTGTCCGGCGTGACGCACACCACATCGCCCTTGACGACAGAGAGAGGATCGAAGGAATCTCTAGAAGAGGCCCTACTCATGCTGCTAGGAGTCATGATTTGCATTGGCTGCAGCTTGTTGAGATTTTGTCGGGGTGTCAATTTGAGCCTCATCTTGAGGTCATCTGATTTTCTGAGAGCGCTTCGGTCCGTGATCGTGCGCACCTCGAGCTGGTCTCCGAAGTACATTCGTCGAAAGCACTGGTAGACAAACGGCGTAACGATAGTCCGCTTCTCCTTGTTTGGCTGTGCCGGAATTGCGGTGAGATTGTAGGGATCGACCTCACCCCAGAATGGGTGACGGCACAGTCCGGACTCCGGATCGTCTACGTCCCAGCACTCTTTCCACAGGAAGGACACGTTCGCTGTGATGGTCGTGCGAAAGTCTTCAAGTTTGGCTTCAGCTAGCCATTGATTGAAACCAGCATCCCTGCCATATAGCTCGACAAGCCACTTCAGAAATCGTCTGCGGAAATGACCCAGCGTAACATTCTGATTGCTGAGCAGGTAATCCACAAAATGCTTGCAAAACCGCGCCAGCCAGAGGAAAGGCTGGTGGAATCGTCGGTATTCGGGCGCAGGTGTACCAAGCTGGTACCAATGACCAAGACTCATCCCTTTCGACTGGAGCTTCGACTGAATGCAGATACTACCCGCAAAATCTGTGAAGTCCAAATCGCCGTACCCGCTGATAGCCAATATCTCGAACGGAACTCCCTGCACGTAACGTCTCTTGCCGCCCGCCGAAAGGATGCCGTCGAAACAGAACTTTGGATAGTTGGGCTTGCGAAGCTTCTCGAGAGTGACCAGGTCTGATGCGCGTCGTCCGTCGGCCATGTACACGGAGAACTGATCAAGCCTGAACGTAGCGTACTGCGGGGTCTCCATGCCGGCCGATTTAGTAGCTGCGTAAAAAGCTGCGCTCAAATCCAGGCTTGCTTCGACCTCGGTCACGGGGTGCAAGGGAGGTTTGTATCCGTGATAGGCGCTCCGTGGAAATGCTGGGCCTGGGTTGGAGACGTGGCTTAAGTGACGCCGTGGGGGGTTCTCAGTACGACGGGTATGTGTGCCATCACGTTCTGTCTCTCCGACAGCTTCATGTTGGCGTTGCGTGCCCGTCGCGGGGAAAGTCATCGCAGCCTTTTGTGCTTGCCGGGGCGTTCGCAGAGGACTTTGGTACGCCTTGTCTTGATGTGCAGCTGACTGCTCCGCTTGCTCCGGCTCCTCGAATCCGTCCTCTTCTTGGTCCACCTCATCCTTATCCGGCTGTGAGGGCGTCGGGCTAATTACAATCGCATTGCCCTGAGAAGCTCCAGCGCGCACGTTCTGCGATTGCAGATGCCGATTCTCCGTTCGCAGCTTCTTGAACGGCCTCGGACGAGGTCCCACCACGATTTTCTCCTCGTCGTTTTCCATGACAATCGTGTCATCACTTATCCGTCTCTTCATATTTCCCATGCTGCCAAAGGTAGTCGTGTGCGAGGTAGTGATGCGGTTAAGAATGCCGTCGGATTGCTAGCAGTAAGCCATATCTCGCGCTGTCGGTCGCAGTAGATCTTGGTGAACAGTAAATTGTCGTCTCAAGCAGAAGTGAGTCAGTTCGCAAAGTGCGAAAGATCCAGAGCTTCAAGTGAAACCGACGAGTGAATGCACGAAGCCTTCACTGACTGAGACACGTACGCAGTGAAATCGCAGATTCGCAGTGAAGCAAACAGAAAGAATGATAAAAGCTGGAGACATCCGTCAAAGAAATAGCGAAGCCGTAAGGAATATGCGATGACTTCCCGGTAAAAGTGCTTCGTGGTGGACGAAGCGCGGTTGGAAGCTTTGAAGTGCGACCAGGGATCCGAGCCATTGACTTTTGGCCGCGCCTGCACTTTCAGTGGGGTGGTGGCTGGTCGACCAGATTAAACGTTCAATTAATTGACCACCTGCGCGTAAAGCATGTGACGGGCTGGTCGATTCGCACATAGTGAAGCAGGACGAAGTGAACGGGATGAAGACAAAGTGAACTGAAACGTTGATGTTGATGGAGTGGATTCCTGGTAGCTCCATGCATGACTAAGTCAGGGAGCTCCGGTCTTTCACATGTCATTGAACGAGCAATAGAAAGGCCAAGCGCATCAGATAGGTATTAGCGCTGAAAACGCATCCATGCATCGTTCCGCCGTGCAATCGTATTATTTACAGGTCTCTCAACACCAACGCCCGACACGATATAACAGTCCTTCAATCACATCAGAAAATCCCGTCCCTGACCCTCCTCTCCCTCAGCCGACTAGCCAACCTAATCGGACCCCCAATCTTCACGCCAAAGTCATCCTCCATCTCCTCAAACGCCTCGACCTCCTGGTCCTCGCTGTCCCAGCTCTCCACATCGCTCCCATCCAGATCAAAACTCCCCGGAACTCTCCTCACACTGCCCTTCGGACTCCTGAACATCAGGCTCGTCGGGAAGACGCCTCTCGCAAACCTTGCCGCAATCTTAAGCATGAGGACAACAAGATGGGCCGGTGGGCCGAGGAGTGCAGTGCAGGCTTTCCGCGCTAGAGCGGATGCCATGGCGTTTTGCGATTGCTTGCCTTGTTGCTGCTGAGGGGCTGAGCGGTGCCGCGAGAGACTGGAGGATGTGCTGGAGGCAGTGGAGAAGCTGGATTGGCGAGTGGGAGAGCGGCCAGGCGGAACGAAGGTAGTTGTGCCGCCTATGGAGCGTCGAGCTTGGATGCGGGCTTGGATTTGTGCGAAGGGGTCAGAAGCTGGTTTGCTGTCTTTTGGTGGCAATCGTTCCAGTGGCAAGTCTGTAGGAGGTGAAGAGCTGGTCGGGGTTTGCGGCGCTCGGGCGAGTTCGGGTGCAGGGTCTTGAGAAGTTGTGTTGGTAGTATTCACTTGCAGCGGGGCGATCGACTCGAGTGTATGTTCCCGAAACGACGACCTAGTATCGGGAGTCCGAGGCACTGAAGCTGGCTCTGGGATGCGATTTTGTTTAGATAAAGTGTCGACTCGAGTCTCGATCGTTGAACTGGGCTCAGCGGGTCCGTCGGAAGGAGGCGGACAAGTGTCAATGGAGTGCTGCATCGAATTTGTTTCGGATCTCTCGCCGGCAATGCCTTCGAATTCTTCGAGGTGCTCGCTGAGTTCTTGCTCCACAGCTACGTCTTCAAACATGACTGGCGGTAGTATGCTTTCGACGGGTGCCAGAGCTGCCTCGAGCTGTAGAGTTTCAGAGGGTACATCGTTTTTATCGGTGATGCTTGCGCAAAGTTGCGGCTGCTCCTGGTGCTCGAATCCTGTGCTCGAATCCGGAGGTGAGGGCGGCATAGCAGTTGGTATCGCCTGGTACGTGCGGTTTTCGCTTTGCTCCTGGTGAGTTGAGTCCTGGTGGGCAGACACATTGTCCACGTTTGGAAAGATGCTCGGCTTCAATGGCGAAGGAGAGGCTGCTGGCATGGGCGATCGAACAGGTGCTGTCACGGACCGCATGCTGAGCCCTTCGATTCTTTCGCGAACCGTCGGTCTGGGCGACGCTCTCCAATGCGGAGCTTGGACCGCCAGTTCCTTCATCCTGGCTGCCAGCTCGGGATCCTCGGCGACATCTTCGTAGGCCATATTTGCTTCTTGAGCATGATCCTCCTCCTCGTCTGACATACTGCCCGAGTCCTCCTCACTTGTGCTTTGCTGAGGAGGTTCGCTACCATCCTCCGGCTTCCAGCTATATGCGCTGTGCAGTTTCCATTTCTTCGCAGGTCCATGTGTGCTCCGCCTCTTCCTCCTCACTGGCTTCTCTTCCTCCGGTAGATCGACGGTGAATGTGCGCGCAAATGGACATGGTGTCCTCTCGTAGAACAAGACTTTCTTCAATGTCTCCTTGAATACTTCCACCTTCTCCAGCTCTTCTTGCGATTCTCCAGGCAGCTCAATGCGGTAGTACGTATCCGTAAGCACTCGCATCGCAAACTTGCTTACGCCGTCCACACACCAGCAATTGCTGCGCGGCATGATGGCGTGCAACAGCGATCCCGAGTGCAAGAAAGACACAGAGCCTGGCACGCGATATATCTCCAGCGGTCCCGCAGCGAGTGTATGTTCCGTCACCGTCGCCCATGGCAGTGTACCTCCTCCATTCTGCGAGCCCGCAGCACTTTTGCTGCTACTCCCAGGTCGCGAGCCTGGCCCGCTATTGAACTTGACGATCTTAGCATTTGGGTGCACATATAGCGTCTCGATGCCTTCTGCCGAGCCTATCTCCGCCGTGGGCTGTGCGTGACTAGGATTTGTTGATCTGACGGGGACCGTGAACGATCTGTTGGTGCCGACTTGGCGCACGGGAGTCAAGGGCGCCGCTGTTGACATGATCGTGAGATGAACATCGATCCAGCAGGGTAGGGATGCGTGGCGAGCGGAGGGTGGTGGGAAGTATTTGAGGCCGGACAATGTTCGACCTTGTCACAGCTGCGTATCACCATCCCTTTGAGATGCGGAGGATGGAACCTGGAAGCTCGAGCCCAGCAGCGCTAGCACGCGCTACTTTCACGTGCCCATTTGATGCATTGGGATCCTCCCTATCACGTCTTCGACAAAATCTCAATAAGAAGACCCTCTGATCATAGACTCTACCAGCACTGCGCACGTGGAAACATCGTATTTGCCGCTTTTCAACATGTCAAAAATGTCTCGGCAGACGCGTTCTCGAAGCCCGCGGCGGTCCCTGCCCTGCTTCTCGCTACGTCATGCTTCTCGAGAAGCTCTCTGGAGAAACCTGCCCGGTTACTTACTCGAAAGATATCACCTACCATTGATCAACGCAAAATCACCGCTTGAAACATAGTACCAACTTGGGCATTCGGGCCAAGATGAGCAATTATGGCTTCTTCGGCAGCTTCGAGCTCAACTCCATGGTCAGGTAAGTAAACCGAGCCAATCCCCTCGCTCATATCGAAGGCAACATCAACTGACAACACCACCCAGAGGCGCTCAGCTCACAATCGTCGGCGCGAACCGCGCCCTCCAAAATCCGTCCATATTCACCACTGAACTCTACAAACAAGCCGCTCTCGCTGTAGCCGCAGGAATCCTCATCCGCCTCCTAGTCGTAATCCCCACCCTCGGAATCCGCCTGCTCATCGCCTTTGCCGGCCTCTTCACCGATACCTCCAGCATTCAATGGAGCGAGGACATCATCGATGGCATCGAGTTCATCGAACACTCCGTGCTGCAAATCCCCTTCTTCCTCATGTCCTTCATGCGCTACCTCAGTCCCGCGATGGATCACATGTTCATGGAGTCTTTACGGTGGGTCGATCAGACGTACGTCAAGAAACATGAGTCCGAGGACCCGAAGCAGTTGAGAGCGATGTATCATCCGAACTTGGAGTTGTATTCGCAGCAGGCGGTGACGGCGCAGAAAAAGGAGCCGAAGAAGGCTTTGGTCATGTTCCTCACGCGGTATGGG
The DNA here is from genome assembly GCA_000223825.2 of Zymoseptoria passerinii SP63. Classification (NCBI taxonomy): domain Eukaryota; kingdom Fungi; phylum Ascomycota; class Dothideomycetes; order Mycosphaerellales; family Mycosphaerellaceae; genus Zymoseptoria; species Zymoseptoria passerinii. Next base: position 30,292 of record AFIY01000111.1, on the reverse strand, counting down.
AGGAAAGCGGGAATCTCGTTGGCGGTGTACCTGCTATCTTTCTTGCCGTACGTGGGACGATTCGTGCTGCCAGCTGCTTCGTTCTATACATTCAATAAGGCTGTTGGGTTGCGGCCGGCGATATTGGTTTTCGGCAGCTCCCTGATCCTGCCCAAGCGGTATCTGGTCATGTTCCTACAAAGCTACTTCTCCAGCAGAAGTCTCATGCGCGAACTCGTAAGTCCTCCCAAGCTGTCCTGAGCATTCATCTACTAAAAGTTGCTCCAGCTGGAACCCTACTTCTCCCGCGTCCGCTATACTCCTGAACAAAAGAAAGCCTGGTTCCGCGACCGCGAAGGCGTCCTCTACGGCTTCGCTTTTGCCTTCTTCGCTTTCCTCAAAATCCCGCTCGTCGGCGTTCTCATCTACGGGATCGCGGAAGCCTCAACAGCATATCTCATCACGAAAATCACGCAGCCGCCGCCTGCTCCACAGGAGGCGGAGGAGTTCAAGAAGAGGGACGTGAGGTGGGAGAATAAGCATGAGTTTTTGTCGTTGCCGGTTGGAGCGCTGGATCGGCTGAGTGAGAAGGTTGGGGCGGAGAAGGGAAGGAAGCAGGAGTTGAAGGGGAGGCAGTATTCTTGAGGGGTGGTGTGGCTGGACACATATGTTCTCGCTCATGATTGCAGTGTTGATACGCATGGCTATAAGAGTATGGCCACCGTCGCTGTGCTTTTCGTCAAAAACAGATCCTCCTCGAATCCCTTCCCCATTTTTCAACGCGATTCCCGGGTGAACGCCTCTCCCTCCCGATGCGCCCTATTTATGATGAGAATTCAACGGGTGTCCTTGATACGCGGTATCGCTGGGAGGATAACATACCTGAATGACCCATTGTACCGTTCCTCCATTCCTTGTGGTTGCTCGATTCATGCTTGTCTTTCACACGAAATCCTCAACAACTGTCCTCACGAATGCGCTGCTGCGCTGCCGCGCTTGCCGGTGGTGCTGTGCAAAAGGGATTGTGCTGTGATGAGGGAATACTATACGTACCTGAAGTCTCGAGCCGCCCTTATGCCTCACCCTGCACTTTTCGTCGAGTCCTGCGCTCTCGTTGTCCTCAAGTCCTGACTGCGTACTGTCCTCGAGTCCTGTGCGCTCGCTTCAGAAGGCTCCCATCTCCGCGGCGAAAGCCTTGCAAGCCATGAGCATAACCACAGCCTGCATGAACGGCACAATCAGTGCATTGGCGACGTGGACAGCCGGGTTGACCCACTGCAAGAACTTCGGAATGGCGGTCTGCAGCAGCACAAATCCGCACACGATGTTCCAGATCTTGAGCGTGGCGAGGGTGTCGTTGTAGTTCTCCGGTTCGAGGACAGCCCAGCGGGCGACGACGGTGGTGAGTGCGCGGGAGACGAACCAAGAGATGACCAGCAGCACGCAGCTGATAATGGTGAGCTTGTGCTCGCTGCCCTGGGCTTTGGTGGAGAGGGAGCGGAAGAACGGGATTTTCTCGGGATTGTCGTCTTGGATGTTGTGCTTGGCGAGGGTGTCTGGGTCGTAGATGGGGAGGTAGGTTTTGTCGGTGGTGCGGCCGGAGGTGTCGACGCGGTGCTCGATCATGGCTTCTTCGGACATGATTGTGAAGCCGGTTTGCTTCTTGGTTGCAGCGAGCTGGTCTTGATCGTAGGTTGGTGGGAGTTCGTCGTAGGGGCTGTGGGGAGCTGGGTGCGCTGCCATCTTGGATGATATCTTGAGTGCGTGTTTTATGCTTGTCTTGATCGATTCTTGTCGTTGCCGGAACGATGTTGCTGATGTGGGCGTTCTGTGGATGTGCGATGTTGCTGTCAAGCGCAAAGTTGTTGTTGTCGTCGTAGTGAAGGTCGTGGTAAAGGTCGTGGTGAAGGTCGTGGTGAAGGACGAGGCGAAGGTCGAAATTCAAGCAAAACGTTGTGTGGCTTTCACATGCAAGCATTTGCAAACGGTGGAAGGACTGGGATTCGAGGCATTGGTGCCTATCGCCGCCTACTCGGGGGAGTAATATTTCGCGGGCTCCTTCACTTTCTTGAGGGAAGGTGCTGCCGGTCGGTCGGCGAGGGTTGAACGGCATCGTCCGTGTCCGCCGAGCTCAGGGGAGCAATAGTGAAGTACAGATCCCCGTTCGGGGTATCAACGAATTCGGTCTGCCTCTTCGCCTCGATCTGGTCGTTGTCAGCAGCCAGGTCATCTGTGTCCTGACTGGACATCGTAGCTTCTGGAGGCGTCTTGTCGTACTCGCCTTATGGTCTCCGTTGGCATCATATGTCGTGCGAAATTTGCGGCGGTCATGCTTGGTTTTAGGCTGCGCTCCCAAGCGAGGTGCTACAGCTCCTGCAAATCAACATATCGTCATCCATCTTGTGCTTCAGTGCGAAAGGGGATGAATCTCAACCGTGCCGCGAGAGGCGGATCGTTATTGTGAGAAGTGTAATGCGAAGGCCGCGTCTTAACCGCATACAGGCTCATCCATACTTACTGAGACCTCGACCAGCACGTTCCATGCAGGAACGAAGAGTACGCACGGCTTCAGTCGTGACGTGTAGCATGACACAGACAAGGCCAGAACCAAGAACGGACCAAATTCCGGGCATCTCGTCACATTCATCGCGAAAGCTCGTTGGAGTCGAGATGCTTGGCGGGATTGAAGTTCAATTGTGGGTGAAGACTGTTCAGGGGCGTTGTTCAGGACCAGGCGGTCTGGGATCTTCGAGTCGAATCGTGCCTCCTGTCAAATTCCTGCTGACTTCCCCGATGCCATGCTGCACCAACATTTCACTCAACGCTGGAAACCAAAGGGCTGCTTTTGAAGGGTCATTTGTGGCAGGTATCTAGGCTGCCTATTGAGCGCTTCCCTCCGAACCGCTTGGTGCAGTCCATAACGCCCATGCATTCATGCACACACACTGTCCCAATCCCACTCCGAAAATGCCCGTTCAAAATCCTACGAGGCAGTTAGTACACCGTTCCAAAAGCAACTTGCCTGTATCCACAGGTCCATGTCCACTCCTTTCTCATTCCCCAGGGTGTACGTACTGAGAGGGGTGAAGAACCACCTGTTCTTTCCGCTCACGTAGCGCTCCTCCAAAGCCTTCTTGACCGTCTTCTTAGCCTCCTCGCGCTGGGTGACCTCGGTGAAAGTCTCGTTGGTGACGACGCCCTTGAGGCCTTCGAGCTCGAGCGTGTAGCGTGTGGGCATCAAGTGGTTGTAGTTGATGACCTTGATGAAAGGCTTGACCTTGCTGCGCTTGTTCTGTCGGGTCTTGCTCATGCGGCGGGTGATTTGTTGTGGGTATCGCTCGATGCCGGCGACGAGAGCGTGAGGGAAGGGGTGCTTCTTGCTGCCATTGTCTTGGGGCTGGACAATGACAACTTTCTTTCCGGCGTAACGACCGCGGGAGATGATGGCCTTTTCGGAGGTGTTAGTATGATCGAGGAGGACGTTGTTTCGATGTGTTCGTGTGCGCGCGACGTACCACTCGGCCGACCTTGAGGACTGTAACAGTGTCAGCAAGTTAGTTGTGATGTGGCAGCCGTATAATACGTACACTTCATAGCTGCTGCTGTGGTTTGTTAGTTGTCCGGTCGCAAAGGTCGTAAAGTACGATGTGAAGTGCCTTTACGAATTTGCGGTAGCAGCCGTGGGACGGTGTGGGAAGGTGCTGCTTGGCGTGGTGTGGTGCCTGAGGAAGGAGCTATCCAGCCTCAGGCATTCCTTGAAATCGCCGCCCGCGGAGTTGATCGAATGAGGCTTGGCGCCGTTGCCATGGTTACGTGTTGTGGTTCGAAGATCAAGTTGTTTTGTGGTTCAAAGATCAAACGTTCAACTGTCTCTCGGCACAAAACGTCCCGTCCGAAGTCATCTCTTGCACCTTCAAACGCTCTCGTTGATACCGACCGCATACAACATCGACAAGTCAAACATCATTGGCATCAGGCCTACAATGCAAGTGGTCGCCCGGTGCGCCGCGAACTAGGAATACTCGATACATTCCAGCAATCTCGGCACGACCCTGACACCACTCATCAACACACAACATGGCGGCCACGGACAGAGAAAGATCTCGCGATCGGCATCAGCATTCCAGGTCCGAATCGAGCACTAGTGGTCGAGGCGGAGTTCCCATGTGAGTACTACCAAAGAGTGAACATGGCCGACAAGATGTGCAATGACCGGACTGACCAAACTCTTTCACAGGTGGGACAGTGGCATACCCGATCGCGCACCTCCACCACTTCCTCTGAACCCGACAAATGGCAGCCCGGCGACGAGACCGAACACCTCCGCAGGTATTGCCGCGGCAGCGAAGCAAATAGTAGAGCGAGCCCGCGAGAGCACACCTTTGTCAACATACACATCCAACGCGTCAGGATCGCCGGAGAGGTCTCTGATAAAAGGTGGAGTCCAGAAGCGCATGCAATCGCTGCAAAAATTGCAGACGGGCAACGTCAAGGATCTGCGCAATTATCTGGACAACAACAATCGCTCTCCGGAGCGCGCGCCTGACCGGCCGTCGTCGCGAGGCGCATATCTGCCGCACAATCGCATGACCAGTATCGAAGACGACCCTTTCTCTCCGCCCTCACCGACGGTCCCCGACCGCGATCCCAGTAAAGACACACCAACGCCACGACCTTCGTCTCGGCAACCTTGCAAAGCGATCCTCGGAGAGAACACACCTCCCTCAGCGACGATGCTTGCACTGCAGAACATGCAAGTGCCCGAGATGCCACCTTCGCTCGCCGATGTGACCAACCGACCCAGCACTCCTGGTGGAACAAGAGTGCCCACACAATATGACTTCTCCAGTCAATTGCTCAACATTACAACAATTGCGACCAATCTGCAAAAGGAAATGGCCCAGCTCAGCAGACGCAGCAAGGACAATGCCACCGATCTGCTCGCATTGAAGAGCGCTACCAATTCGCGTGATGAGGACATTCGGAAGAGTCTTCGGGAGTTGGCAGGCAGTGTTACATCCTCACAGCATCTGCTTGGCCCGCCCCCAATGGGCACACCGCGGAGCCAATCGTTCGGCCACTTCCACCCGGATGGCAACATATTCAGCTCACCTCCATCGGCAAGCAAGCGTCATAGCATGCCTAGGGCTCAAAGTGCCCACAGCTTCGCTGACGAGGCCCGCTGCGGCTCACCTTCGCCATATTCCGTGGAAGGCGCTGCTAGTGTCGCCATGCTGGAGAAGATCATCCGCGAGATGGTCACCAAGGAAGGTCAGGAACGGCTTCAGTCTACCCTTGCAGAACTCTTGGAGAAGAGCCGCAAAGACAACGTCCATGCAGCGAAGAAGGTCGAAGAGCTGTCTGAGTTCATCAAGTTGAAGTCTCAATCCCAAGCTCTGGTTCACGTACCCAATGGAGATGGACCACCCCAGCTGGACCTCAACTTTGACCCTCCACGAAAGGATTCAAAACAGGAGAGCAACTCTGCCGCTCAAGATGAGATTCTCCGACTCCTCCAGCGCATCAAGGACTCCATCTCACATTCTGGTGGCACTACTTCCGAAGTCAAGGGCCTTGTCCGTGATCTGAGAGGTGAAGTCCTGGGCATGGGTAGGGAGCTGGGAAAGAAGCTTGATCAAATTGGCGAATCTCACGCAGACACCCCAGCGGACCGCTCTGCGAATGAGGGCCGGGAGATGGCACACCTTGAAGAAGTTCAACGCGTTGTAGAGGAAGGACTCTCCGAGTTGAAGCAGCACATGACCATGGCTCTAAAGCAGCGAGCTGAGCAGGACGACGATGCATTCAAGCAGCTATCCACAACGCGAGCCGGGCCTGACGGAGACGAAGTGCTCGCCGTCGTCAAGCACGCCCTCGCCGAACACAGCAGCATGTTCTCGAAGCCAGCCGCAGAAGCCGACGTGCCGACGTTGGACAAGGAAGGTGTGCTGGATGCTGTCAAAGAGGGCCTCAAGGACTTTGAGCCAAATATTGAGCTTCAGCAATTCGGTCTGGAGCGCGACGAGATCCTTGCTGTTCTTCAAGAAGGACTTGAGGAGTATCGCAACACCCGTGCCGAGCCACCTGTCGCTAACATCGACAAGGGCGAGATCTTTGAGGTGATGCAAGAAGCATTGAAAGACTTTCAAGCACCATATCCTGAAGCGCAGCTCTCCGAACTCAGGAATGAGCTTCTCGTTACTGTTCGACAAGCACTCGAAGATTTCAAGCCACCCCCTGCGGAGACTGCAGCCAATCAAGAGATGCTTCATGCGGCAGTATTCGATGCCATCAAACTAGGAATGGAGAACCATGGTCCGTCCGCACCTCGCGAGCTCGAGATTAGCCGAAACGACCTGTTCGACGCTGTCAAAGCCAGTCTGGATGGCTCCGCAATCCCCTTCGGCGGCATCGGCGAACAAGTCATCAGTCAAATGCAAGAACTCATCGATGGGATGCGTGGCGAGTTCAAGCAATACTCCGCAGCCAACGGTCGCGACACTGAGCAGGTGCTCGATGCCGTCAATGACGGGCTCGAGCGGCTGCGAGTGGACGTCGAGTCTTACGTGGACAAGGCACAAGATGTCACGGGCAAGGACGAGATTGTTGACTCGGTCAAAACAGGTCTCGAGCAGCTGCGACAGGATGTTCAAGGCTACTGCGCTCAGGGACCTGTGAATGATACTGGGAAGTCGGAGATGCTGGAATACATCAAATCCGAGTTCGAGCACCTGCACGAGACCATGGCGAATCGGGAAACTTCACGAGATCTCGATGCTTCCGATGTCGTTCAAAACGCAGCCGTCATTGTCGCTCTCAAAGAAGGACTTGACGGGTTGAAGTCACACTTGGAGAATCGCGATGAAGGCTCCCAGTCAAGCGAGGAGCTCAACGAGGCCATGAAAGAGGAGTTCGAGCAGCTCAAAGGTGCAATCCTCAATGCCAACTCGGCGGACAAGAACGAGCTCATCGAGACTATCCAGGATAGCATGGGCGCTTTGCACGCCAAGTTCAACGGCAGTGAGATGAGCGGTCTGTCTTCTGGAGGATTCGACGAGATGAATCACACACTGCGCGAGGAACTGTCTTCCCTGAAAGAATCGATACATGCCATTGTCAGCGAGGTCGAGAAGGACGCCATCGTGTCCGACATCCGTCAGAATCTAGACGACCTCCGCACGCAGCTTTCAGGAGACCAGAGCGACCATGCTGCTGAGACACTTGGTGCCATCAAGGAAGAGCTGCAAAGCTTCCGCGACTCATTCGGCAGTGCGCTTGTCGTTGGTGGCGGATCGAGTGAACATGCCGGCTCTCTGCTTGCTCTTAAAGCCACTGTCGATGAAATCAAGGAGTCCACCACGAAAAGCTCAAGCGGGGCACTCACGGACGAGCAGCTCGAGGCAATCCGTGGCGAGTTCGAGAACCTGCGCACGTCCATCGCTAGCAGCGTGGTGCACAGTGGCTCGAATGAAGAGGTTCTTGATGCTTTGCGACTTGGCCTCGATGACCTTCGATCACATCTGGAGAAGAAGCTGGACAATCCTGAGAGTGTGATATCACACCAAGGCCAAGTGCTTGACGCTCTAAACGAGCATCTCGAGAGCCTACGCACCGATGTCATCAAGACCCTTGACAAGCCCCTGGACATGACTGTCAATTATGAGATCCTCGACACCCTGAAGGACGGTTTAATCGACCTGCGAGCAGAAATGTCTAAGCTCACTTCAGCGGGTGACGCTACATCAGGCGGTCTGATTGTCTTGGGCGATACTCCACCAGTCGAAGCATCGCGCGAGATGTCTGCCGATGCTCCGGCCACCGGGACCGTTCAGCGCGCCGATCTTGAGAAGGTCGAAGTCCTGCTTGCTCAATTGCAAATCAAGATTGAGGCCATGGATCACACCGTGCAAGACATGCCGCGCTCTGCGCAACCTGCCGAGGGTACGGCGATGAAAGAAGACTTGGCAAGCCTGGAGACCATGATCCGTGAGCTGCAAGAATCCGCCATGGCCGCGAAAAGCGAGCGTGGGCCTGAAGGTGCCGCATTGAAGGAGGACACCGACGCCATCGAGACTTTGCTTCGCAACACCAAAGCGCATCTTGAGGAGATCAAACTTCCCGATCCTGCAACTGCAATCACTCAGGACAACCTCGACGAAGTGCACGCAGCTGTTCGTGTCACTAACGAAGCACTTGAGACTCTTACAGAGAAGCTCGATGCGACTGCTGCCTCCAAGGGTGATGTCGCAGCTGTTGAAACGCTCGCCGCGGACATCAAGACGATGACCGAAGAGCTCAAGGAGAAACTCGAAGCAATGGCCGAAGAGGTCAAGCCTGACGTCGTGACCAAGGCGGACCTCGATGTGCTTGGCGTTCTCTGTACTGAGATCAAGACAAGTGTTAATGAGTTGACATTGCCGGACCCGGAGACACTTCCATCCAAGGCCGACGTTGAGTCGTTGCAAGGGCTCATAGCGGACTTCCGCGAGAGTCACGACAAGATGCGTGACAGCTACGAGACTGACATTGCTGTCACCGCAAAGGCTTTCGATGACCGCAAGCAGGAATTCGAAGACACGATCAACCAGCTTGGTGAAGTCAAGACTTTGATTGAGGGAGTCAAGGATGAGCTCGTTGAGAAGATGAGTGACGGCGAGCTCAAGTTGTCAATCGATACTTTCGGCGCGACGCTCGCGAGTCTTGAGGAGAAATCTGGTCATGACGATGTCATTTCTGAAGTCAAGGAGGTCATGGACAAGGTCAAGGAAGAGTTTGAGCGTGCACACGAGTCTCTAGAAGCGATCAAGACCGACAACGCGCAGTCCTCGGAGACGGTCCTGGAGAGGCACTCTGAGCACAAGGATGCCATCATCACTTCTCTGAATGAAAAGCTCGACGCCCTTTTCGATGGCTTGATGAGCAAATATGACGACGCTCAAAAAGCAGCCGAAGCCAAGTCCGCAGTGGTAGAGGAGAAGGCTCAAGAACAACAAGAGCTGCTCAACAGCACCAAGGTCATGACAGACGATCTCAAGCTCTCCATCGACACTCTCGGCACTGCCATGACGACCTTCATGGGTGAGCTGCCTTCGGCCATGGAAAAGATGGCGGAGGAGTCCAAGACCGTTTTCAACCAGGCTCTGGAGACTCACAGCAAGCTGGAAAATACCACGGAGGTCTTGAAGGGCGAGCACGTCGCCACTCGCGACGAGGTCGCCAAAGTACTGGCCGCTGTTGACATTGTTCAGAGCGACATGTCTGATCACAACCCGCGCTTTATGGTAACTCTCGAGGAAGTTCGAGCACTCATCAACCAACACTACGAGCACTCCCAGCAGACTTCAGAAGCAGCTGCCGAGCAAGCACAGGCGGTCAAGGACTTGCAAGAAACGCTCAGAGCTGGGTTTGAGGACACCAAGGCCCAAGTCGAAGCTCATGCAGAGGGAGCGAGGTCTCATCACGAAGACCTAAAGACATCCCTTCCCTCCCTTCTCCCAGCTGCTGTTGAAGCGGCACCTGCGGTTGAGAAATATGATGATGCCGCCGTTCATGAGAAGCTCGACAAGCTCATGGGTCATGTTGAAGACGCAAGTGATCGCTCCATTCAGGTCGAGCGACTTGACCAGATCCACGAAAAGGTCATGGCTACAGCTGCTGAGGTCTCGGCATTCGTTGCGGCTCAGAACAAGCAGATTATCGCCGATCACGAGAGTAAGGAGAAAGAAGCAGAGGAGATCGGTCTCCTTCTGGAACGTCGTCTTGAGCGCAAGGACCAGCTTGAAGCAGACATCACGGTCCTTAACGAGGAGAAGGAGACTCTCCAGCAAGCTGTAGAGTCACTCAAAGCCGAGAAGGAAGCTCTCGCAGCTCAGAAGTCTCGACTTAGAGCTGACGTCTCCTCCATGGAGACCGCTCTTCTCATACGCCGCGACGAACTTCACGAAATGGACAACAAAGCCCTGGCGATCGAACGCCGCATGCTCGAAGGCGTCATGAACCAATCTCGCATGCTCCTCCTCTCGAAGACCGCCAAACCCGCGCCCAAGAAGAAGCCTCAAGGCCGAGACCTCCGGGTCCCAAGCAACGTATCTGCAATGTCCTCTCAAACCGTCACCTCCTCGGTCCCAGCCCTCAAGCCCCTTCACGCCATGGCCATGAAGTCTCGCCCTGGTCTCAGCCGCAATGGACCCGCGCCAAACACCGCTGAGCGTCGTATTATGTCGCTCAATCAAATCGCGCATAACGTGCCGACTGGAGCCCACGCTTTCGTTCCCGCGGTTGAAAAGGCCAGCTTGCTTTCCGGCATGCAATCTGGTGGTATGAAGCGCAGCCACTCCGTCAAGACGAATTTCATGCAGCGCAAACCTTCTTGGAGCCTTAAGCGTAACGCCAGTACGACGATCCATAACAAGGAGAACGAAACGCTCTCTGAAGCTGATGAGGAGGACGACCTTGCTTCTCCAGATGGCGGATTTAGTGAAGCGGGCACTGTGGATCGTAGAGAGAGTTACCTCTCCGGCACGGATGGCAGTATGACGTACGGCACGGGAAGCTACATCACCGACGGCGAGACGCCTGAACTCGAGTCCAGACGGAGCTACGCGCCTAGCGATATGACTTACGACACGGGCAGTTACCTGACTGGAAGCAGCTACATGACTGGCAGCGAGATCGATCGTCGCACGAGTCTGGGCAGCATCAGCAATTCCGCTGCAGGTGTGGTTGCGGGTGGTGAGACGAGCACGATTGATGAAGAGGAGGAGGATGCGGAGTTGGGAGCTGAGCGGGTCGTTGCGAAGGAGGACGATGATGACGAGGTGCTGAAGATGCCGCCGCAGCTTGGCAAGAGCGAGTGGGCGCCGCCTAGCGATAGTGGGTTGGGGACGGATTGTCCTACTGCTATGTTGAGTGGAGGGGAGGATTACTTCAAGTGATCGCATGGTGTTGATGGATGATGTTGATGTCGAGACGGAAGAGGCAGGGTGGAAACAAATTGCACAGGGCGATGATTGGAAAGCTTGGTGATTGATGGGGCTACGCTGTCGTTGGATGGAAGGAATAATGGTCGTTCGCATTCTCTTTGGATGGTTGATGTTATTACAGCGAGCGCTTGCAGCGTTCAAGCGGATTACCCCCTTAGCATGACTGTCATTATGGCTCTCTTTGACAAAGTTTGATCGCTCTTTTCAATTACAGATTCGGACATACATATGCTCCACCCAACTGTCGTTGTTGACATCTTCTTGCAGAATGGCGCTCGACTATACCACCCCAGTCCAATCGTGTCGCAAAATGTACCTGTATATCCCTCCCTCACAACTTCGCCTTCAACTTACTACCCTCTCCATTCGTAAAATACTCCTTCACCGCCTCCTTCGCTTTCTGCACCACCGCCGGATCCTCAATCGTAGCCGGAACCACCACCTCCCTATCAAACTCCCCTTCAACCGCGTGTTCTAAAATCTCCTTCAAACACCTCCTCAACGTCTTCCCACTCCTCGTCTTGGGGATAATCCCCGGCGCCGCGATGAACCCCGCCAAACTCGCAATGGGGCCAATATGATGCCTCAGCTTCGCGTTCAGATCTCGGAGCAAGTCGGCCGGTGGATCCGCAATGGCGATGAACGCAAAGGGTACGTGGCCTTTCATCGCGTCGGGGAAGCCCACCACGGCGGCTTCGGTGATGTCCGGGTGGGAGGATATGGCCTGCTCGATGGCGCCGGTGGATAAGCGGTGGGCGGCGACGTTGATGACGTCGTCGGCGCGCGACATGACGTGCACGTAGCCGTCCGAGTCGATCATGCCCGCGTCGCCCGTGTCGATCCATTGGCCCGAGAAGCGTTTCAGGTAGCCCTTGTAGAAGCGCTCTTCGTCTTGCCAGAGAGTTGTGAGGCCCGTCGGGGCGAGGGGCATGCCGAGGACGATGTTGCCCATGTTGCCGGCTGGGAGGGGTTTGCCGTCGTCGTCGACGACGCGGACGTCGAAGCCTGGGACGGGTTTGCCGGCGGATCCGGGTTTGATGGGGAGGGGTTTGTAGAATTTGTGGTCGGTGAAGGAGCTGGCGGTTCCGGGTAGGAGGGCGAGGGAGGTCATGGGGGAGCCGGATTCGGAGGACCACCAGTTGTCGATCACGGTGGCGTTGGGGGCGCAGTACTTGTGTAAGAGCGAGTCGTACATTGTAACGATGGAGGGTTCGCTGCGTTCGCCGGCGAGGAAGAGGGCCCGGAGGTTTTTGAGGCCACCCTTTTCGCCACGTGTGGAGAAGTATTTGGACTCGGGGTCTTCTTTGCGGACGGCGCGGAGCGCGGTGGGCGCGGTGAACATGGTGTTGACTTTGTACTCGTCGAGGATGCGCCAGAAGGTGTCGGCGTTGGGAGTGCCGACTGGCTTGCCTTCGAAGAGGACGGTCGTAGCGCCGGCGAGGAGGGGCCCGTACACGATGTAGCAGTGCCCGACGACCCAGCCGATGTCGCTGGCTGTGAAGAGCACGTCTCCGGGACCGCGGATACCAAAGACGTAGCGGACTGTGAAATTGAGACCGACCGCGTTACCACCTGCTTCGCGGACGACGCCTTTGGGACTGCCGGTTGTGCCGGATGTGTAGATACTGCTCACTTGTCAGCTTCGTCCTGTGAATGGGGGCCTTCATCACTCACATGTACAACCCATCATTACTCTTCACCGGCACATTCTCCGCCCTCACATTCCTCGCCTTCGCCGACTTGACGCTCTGCTGCCACGTCCTCTCGCCCTCGGTCCGCTTCGTATCATCCCACCTACACTCATCTCTCTGCCAGATGTACACCTTCTTCGGCTTATGCTTCGCCTGCTCAATCGCGCCTCTGACCATCGGTTTATACGCCAACGGCCCCTTGGCTCCCTCAATACCACAACTCGCCGTCAAGATGGCCACCGGCTGACTCGAGTCGATCCTTTGCGCGAGCGAGGAGGCGGAGAACCCCCCGAAAACGACCGCGTGGATCGCACCGAGTCTCGCCACGGCTAGCATACCGACGAGCGCCGCGGGGATCATGGGCATGTAGATGATCACCACATCTCCCTTCTTGACACCCTCTTCCCTCAGACTCCCCGCGAGGACGGCTACATCTTCTTCCAACTGTGCATAGCTGATCTTCTCTTTCCTGCCGGTGACCGGACTGTCCCATATGATCGCAATCTGATCCCCGTGCCCGGCTTCAACATGTCGAGTCACGCAGTTGTACGATGTGCTCAGTTCGCCGTCGGGAAACCATTGCCAGGAAGGGTGTTCGATGCCCGAGGCGAGTTTCTTCGTCGTCTTCTTGTACGGTGTTTTGGGAGCTTTGTGCCAGGCGATCTGTTCGGCTTGGTGGGCCCAGAATGCGGAGGGATCGTTGGCGTGAGCGGCATAGGCTTCGTCTTGTTTGTGGGTGGCCATTGTGGGTGGGTATATCGAGGGGTTTGTTGGGACGGGAAGAGAGAAAGGACGAGGGCGTCGATGAGGAAGAAAGAAAGAAAGGAATGAATGTCACTTGGGCCTTTCACTACGATTCGTGCACAGCTCTCTGCTATGTATCTCGGCTGTGGTGTCTGGCAGCTCTGAGCCGAACTTTCGTCGAGCTCGGTCGATCGGATGAAGCAGACGACGTGGGCCGAGAGCTCCATGTCATCGAGATATCTCCGCATTTCGGCCTGGCCCGCAGCTTGGGGAAACAGGGTCCGCTCAGTGAATGTGTTAGGGTTAGGGTTGGGGAACGATATACTGCCGGGACATCGTTCCTCCTCTGCCTTCAGACTGAGAGCACTGTTGAGCTATCCAAGGCTGGCGGTCGTCCCAAAGGACCTACTCGTGTAGGGTATATAAGCAGTGTTAGCAGGGCACTTGTGAGTCCTGAGCCCATATATGTCCCATTGAAACGTAAAGCACGGTGTGGGATGCAACATGGAAAGCCAAAAAAGGCAAGACCATTTCGAATTTCGTTGGAGGACTTCGCTACATGCGGTCAAACGTCACGTGGAAGGTAAGGAAAGGATTTCGATGGACTCATCTTTGGATTTTTGGATCTATGGACGAGCGAAGGACAGCGAAACAGAGAGCAATACTTACTTCTCCTTACCTGTCCAGATGGTTTGGCAGAAAGACTCTCGGCGTGCCAGACGTCTGAGAACCCTCCCGCGTGGTTTCCACCACCCACTACACCACCACACACTTCAGCCGACGCTGGTCCCGATGCATCCTTCTAACCAAAGGCCGATGCACCGCCCACCACATCAGGAACGCGGCAAAGTTCATCAACATCAGAAAGTCCTCCCTCACGGCAATCGCGTCCGTGGACCGCTCACCTTCGTTCGCGCCCGCGCCGGGATACACCGTCTCTAGATCCTCCCGGCACTCCTGATCCAGACTATGCGGAAACGTCGCGACATTGACCATCTTACCATCGTCCTGGCGAAGACGATTGAGGATGTGTTTGACCACAGGGATCCAGCGCAGGCGCTGCGGCCTCCTATACGTCCGACGCTGAAGTGCAGCCCTCGCGGCCATCATGTTCGCTGCAACGACGATCTGCGGGGATGTGCTCCGCGGCCCTCACAAGTCCTAGACCCGTGATGGCGGCGGTGTTGGAGAGCTCCCCAATGGCGCCGATGACTTGCCCGCCGTCGCTGCGAGGTTCGCAGGTGTTGACAAGGAACTTGCGTACCATGTCGGCGTGGTCAGCGATGTCTCGGATGCTCATTTGGGTGGTGGAATAGTGTTCGATGTTGCCGTTCGTTTCTAGGATGTATTGGAAGGCATGTTCGGCGATTTGCGCGGTGGAAGAAGCAGAGTCTTCACCGTAGAGGATGGATTTGCAAAGGGGACAGTCATCGTGGTTTTCCAGCCAAGTTGCGATACAGGCTTCGTGAAACAGGTGCAAGGCATACTCAACACAGCCACGCGCGACAAGTGAAGGATTTCTTGTTTTGAGGATGGGAAACCTTGGGGAAGTTGGATGTTGGACCGGACAGGACCAGTCGGAGAAGGGTAAAAGGAAAGGCTTTCATATGATGTCACATGATCCTGCACTCTGCAACAGCCGAGCCACTGGCGTCAAACTCTATCCAAGAATACAAGCATGGATGGCGCGTCTTCGGGCGAAGCTTGACTTCCCTGCTTCGAACATCTTATTTGATTTATTACTCACTATTAATTATTAGTATATCAACAAGTACTTCGTACCTCGACTGCATGTTTCATGCTTGGATGATGAGCTCGTAGTTCCCCCAGCTGAACATCTTCCTGGACCTCGACCTCTCTTCTTTCTCGACGTGCACTCACCATGGCGGCCCTCTCGTTCCGCGCGCTGGTCCTCCCGGCATCCCTCCTCAGTCTGCTAGTCTCTGCCGGACCTGTACCCAACGGTGTCGAACACGAAGATCCTCTCATCACTGCATCTCCCGTACTCAACTACCCCACCAAGACGCACCAGAACCTCCGCCGTGACATTATCTCCGACATCAAGTCAGGAGCGCAAAATCTCGCGTCAGATGTTCAATCCGGCGTCGACGGCGTGCTCAGCGATCTGGGCAATGTTCCCTCTTATGTAGCTTCGGGGATTCCGAACTTTTTCCAAAACTTCCCTACTGGAGGGTCCGTCGTTAGCTCTCTGGGCCTGAACGATGAGCAGCTGGCTGCAATCCCGACGCAGGCCTTGAACATCCCACCTTATGCGAACTATACGGAACAAGGCTGGAACGTCAGATTCCACGGCAACATCTACAAGCAACCCAACACGACAGAGGAGAAGCTTAATGACCTCGCGAACATCTTCCTGATCGATACCTCCGTCGAAAAGCTACCGGAGTCTCAAGCCGATATGGCACGGAATGTCACGGCGTCCATCTTTGTCGTGCAACAGGACGAGGTCAACGTCTCGACCATCGAGGTCGGACCATTCGAAGGAGGTCCCGGAGAAACCCAGCAAATCACTCTCCCATACAAGACCACCGATCAAGGCGACTTCGACGTCTTCCTCCCAATCAACAGCAATGGCCTGATGCGCGGAAACGAAACCCAAGAGATCCAGAAACTTAGCACATTCGTGAGCAACACCACTATCGGTAACGCAACCGCCTACCTCGTTCCCGACGAAGGCATCACCATCATCAGCGATATCGACGACATCCTCCGAATCACCAAAATCTACGACCCGAAGGAAGGCCTTCTCAACTCCTTCGCCCGTCCCTTTGTCGCTTGGGAGAACATGCCCGAAATTTACGCCAACTGGTCGTCCAGCTTACCGAACACCCATTTCCACTACCTGACGACTCTGCCTGAGCAGGTCACGCGGACGTACATGGAGTTCATCTACAACACCTACCCAGCCGGAAGCTTTGACACCAGGCCTCTGAACTTCTCCGACATCAGCGCGACGTTGAGCATCCGCCAATTCCTCCTGACCAAAATCTTCGAGACCTTCCCGAAGCGGAAATTCGTCCTCGTGGCGGATACGTCCAACAGTGACGTGATGAAAGACTACCCAAAGTGAGTCTCATAGACCTCCGGATCACTCCATCCACCGAACTGCAAAGCTAACACTTTTCTCCCAGAATGGCCAAGGACTACCCCGACCAAGTCCAATGCATCTTCCTCCGCAACACCACCGCGACCGACTCCTCCGACCGTTTCCCCTACGACACCTCCGGCTTCGAAGACCTCGACCAGAAAAAGTACATGTTCATCGTACACGCCAACGACCTCATGGGGATCAACATCGCGGGCGATAGCTGCTACAACACGAGCGTGGCGCAGAATTTGACGTTTGGTTACCAGGGACTGCCGTTGGGGTTGGGCAAGGAGCCCAAGGTGAATGGGAGTGCAAATGGGGAGGGGAAGAAGGGTGCGGCTGGCAAGGAGAGCGGGAGCGTTGGGTGGACACTGCTGATGGGTATGGGAGTCATGCTGTGGCATTTCCTGTGATTGTGAGGGCGGGAGAATGACATGGGAGCTGTCGTGTTGGCGAGCTGCATTTGTTGATGGTTAGCGAAGCGAAGGGAAGAATCTATCGACAGAGAAATTGCATTGCTTCTCGAACAGCAGAGCTGACATCCGTTGGCCGGAGGCAAGCATCGGTACAGGTGGAGTCTGTCTCCTATTGCTGTCCCTCGTTCCTCCTTTCTCTTCTAGGATCTCAGCATGCATACATATGGGACCCATGCCTGTGAGACCGAGTCGCTTTTTCCGCATTCCTGCAACGCATTCCTGCAATAGCAAAGCTCGTCGATGGAAAGAAAACAAAAAGAGGCCGACAGACCTTCGGCTGAGGCCAACAATCTACACCGGAAACGCCGTCTCTCCGTCCCATTTGCTCCCCAATGTGACCTAGTTCTACAACGTATACACAAACTCCGGATTCTCCCGATCCGTCAAATCCAACCACTCCTGATTCTCCAACTTCTGATACCCCGGCCGCGCGCGAATCGCCGCTTTCCGCGCATTCTGCCTCCGACACCAGAACCAGATGAACAGGATGATCAACAGACACGCGCAGTAACACGCCAGAATTGTGATGACGCCGGGGATATACCGCGGAGCGTCTTGCGGACGGAAAGTTTGTGGGCCACTTGTCGACATTTTGTCAGTCAGTCAGTCAGTCAGGAAGGAAGGCGGAATGGAAAGGATTGGATGGGCTTGGCTTGGCTTTTGCGGGACGTACATGATGTTTCCGACGCAGTAGGCGATGAGGAACATGGCGGCGACTGTGGTTTTCTTGGTGTACCCCGCCACGTTCGATGAGATTAGACTTAACAGACACACGAACGGTGTGGGACTGGCTTGGGTTAGGTAGTAGCCCGCCAGTCTGCCCTTGTTGTTCTCCAACGGCAAGCCGACGATGAGGGCGACCCCGAGGATCGCGGTGAGCATGCCGGTGGAGGAGATGAGGATGCGGTTGTGGAGTTTATCGCCGAGGTATCCGCAGAGGATCAGGAAGACGATTTCAACGGCGCCGCCTGGGGTGCCGTAGAGGAGGGATTGTTTCGGGGTGTAGCCGAAGGAGGTGATGAGTTGAGAGAAGAAGTTGGTTATGCCGCCTGAGGGAAGAGGGAGTTCAGTGGAGTTCTGTGGGAAAGGGCGGGGGGGGGGGCATTACCATTGGGAATGTCCGCGACCAACGCGTATAGCACGAATGCCCACGCCATCGGATCTGTCAATGCATCTACCAGCTGGTACATTTTGAAGTGCTTGTTGCCGACCCCCTGCTGGTTGATGCGGATTCGTTCGAGAGCTAGCACTCGGTCTTCTTTGGATAGCCAGCGGGCGTTCAGTTGGTTGTCGGGCACGACGAAGAGGAAGACGATGCCCACTGCACTCGTCACCAGTCCCGTTGCGAGGAACAAGATTTGCCATGGCTGGAGACTGGTTGGGTTCCGCTCCGTACCTACTGCGATACCGTATGCTACCACCCCACCGACGATCTGTGCGACTCCATTGAAACTGAACCAGATTCCAACGCGGAGTCCTTGTTCAGCTTTTGTGTACCACTGGCTGGTGAGGAGCGCGAATCCGGGAGTCACAGCGGCTTCTGTGGCGCCGAGGAAGAAGCGGATGGCGACCGCTCCGGGAAAGGACTTCACGGCGGCGAAGCACGCGAGCACGCCGCCCCAGACTATGATGCAGGAGGCGGAGTACTTTCCGATGGGGAGGGATTGCAGGAGACGGGTGGTGGGGTATTCCCAGGCTAGGTACCCGAAGTAAAACATCGAGCCGAGCCCTGAGCAATGTCAGAAGGTTCCGGGCTTGGACTGAGGATTGCAGCTTACATTGGTAGTCATCGCCTTGCAGGGCAATGTCTGTTCTCAGACCCATTATTGAAGCATAGGATAAGGTCGTCTTGTCGAGATACTGAAGGCCATATATGATACACATGACCGGCATCAAATTCCAGTCAATGATTCTCAGGAGACGCTTGTTCGTAGCTTCGTCGAGGTGAATGACTTCTCCCGTCCGGCCCTCGAAGGCTTTCATCGCGTCATCGGCATTGTAGGCATGCTGGAGGAGCTTTTCTGGAACATGGCCGACGGAGTCGCCACGAGCTTCGATCGTGGGGTTGTCTGCTCCGGCATGATTGGGAGGTTTCTCAGTCGCCATGATTGGGACTCACGCCAGGTGGTAAGAGAAGAGATGATGACAATGGAAAGGATGAAGTTGGGATAAGAAACATAGCGAAAGGAATACTTGCCGTGGTAGGGATGATTAGCCTCGCCGAGCTGTCGATCGCAGCGTAGTAGTGATAAGCGTGTTGTCGAGACATGACGTCTCCGCTGTGTATTGCCCGAAGATAGGCGAGGCTTGGACTGTCCGCTTCGGGAAGGAGGTGGAGCTGCTGGGCATGAGGGGTCAAGAGTCAAGATGAGCTTGGTGAGGCTTCGGGCTCATCTCTGCCGGACGAAAGCGACTTGGCGATTCTTGCCTTGGGGGAGAATATCTCAGGTCTGCTCCGTCTCCAGTTCATGCGAGCGGTTGAACAGGACTTCGGGAGTCCGCCCAGGACAAAATTGCTGACGCTGACTAAGCTAGAAATTGGTGCCTCAGGCGGAAATGCTTGTCTTGTTCCCACAACATCAGTATACGAGACGACAAACCAATGCCCTGGAATCACTGAATGCCCTGGAATCACCGAATGCCCGATATTCCACCCTGCTGCTTTCCAGCAACCGCGCCCACCGCTCATTCATCACGCTCGGAAGTTTCAAAAAGGCATAACAACTCCACCGTTCTTCGGTCTCAACGACATGCCGAAGACCGACAGGACAGCTGATAGTCATCACATCATCACGTACAAGCCATGCCGATCGTGAACACATTGCGTTGGACGCCATGGCCCATCCATGCAGATTGACCGCTCCGGCTTTACGATTGCAGGGACAAGCGACGTGAGCAGACATCCAAGCTCCACTTGAAACCTGATGAATGGAGCTCTTTGACTTTTGGTGGTGCGGCAACCCATTGGTGCATTGATGTGATCGCCGTGAAGAGGGTATATACCATTGCCATGCCTGTGCAGAACAACTGCAAGGACACGCTCTCTCGAATCTCACACACTTCTCAACTCCACCGCAGTCAGAAAGAATCAACATGGCCGCCGCAACAACCACCACTCCCGAATCCCGCAGCTCCTACCCTGTGCTCGAGGAGAACGACCCAGCCGCGAAAAAGGGCTCCGTCTACCCACTCGGCTACCAGTCAGTCCACCCTCCACCATCCTCTTTTCCCCCCAATCTAACCACACCAGCTCCGCCGAACATCAACGCCTCACCGACCAACACGAAGCCCTCCTCACCCTCTTCGGCGAACCACCCCTCTGCCCACTGAACTCCTCCAAAATCCGCAAAATCATCGACATCGGCTGCGGCGTCAACGCCTCCAACTCCCTCCTCTTCGCCCAAAAGTTCCCCAACGCACAAATCTACGGCGTCGACCTGAGCCCCATTTCCATCGAAAACCCACCCCCCAACCTCGAATTCATCGAAGGCAACCTCCTCCACCTCCTCGGCCACGACGAACGTCTCGCCCCCGGCACCGTCGACCTCGTCTACTCCCGCCTCCTCGTCGCCGGCATGCAAGACTGGCGCGGCTACATCACCTCCGTCTCCCACCTCCTCGCTCCCGGCGGCTGGCTCGAAATGCACGACATCGCCGGCTTATCGTACCACCTCGGCGACGATCCCACCCCTCTAACGGACACCTGGTCGTGGTACGCCCCCGTCATGGAAAAATGGAAGACCACGATGAAACTCGACCTGGACACGTTCCACCGCGCGGACGAGATCATGAAGGAGGACGCCGGGTTGGTGGCCGTGGAGAAGAAGGTGTTGAGGATCCCGAGGGGACCGGACGAGGATGTGGAGGAGGGGAAGAGGCGGGCTGCGAGGGTGATCCGGAAGGGGTGGGGGGATGTGATGATCCGGATGGTGGAGGCGGCGACGAAGGACGAGGGGGATGCGGAGAAGGCGAGGGAGGTGAAGGAGGAGGTGGAGAAGTCCTTGGTGCCGAGGGAGGGGATGTGGAGTCCGTTTGTCGTGGCGTGGGGACGGAAGCCGGAGTGAAAACGAGCGATAAACACTATTTCCAATGTCAATTGCAGGGTGTTGGTTTTTGCTTATTTGAGGTTTACGACGACCTTGTTCTCCATATCGTCTCATGTACAGACGCACGAATGGGCTTCGCCCGGTTGCCAGCATGCGAAGTGACGCCACGGGAGAATGTCTGCCAATCTCGCCGTCGCGAAGCGTGGAGATGTTGAGCGCCAAAAGGAGGATCGTGAGTGCGACCACAACACGCTCTGACCTCTCGCTGTCAGGCGTCTTCAAATCCAACCCAGGAAGTCGGCCCTGCACGAAGCCCAATAGCACATGCATCAAACCCGCCTTCCAAGCCCTCTGATCTTTACACCGTGCGCACATCCTCGTACGCAACGTCCGATTCTCGAATACAAACTTCAACCACATCCTACACCCCTCACACTTCCTCCAACCTCCCGCGTTCCTCCACTGAGCACGCAAACACTCTTCATACCCTCTCATCCAAACCTTCAACACCCTCCGCAAAGCACCACCCTGCAGTCACAAACGATTCCGTCGACATCGATTGCAAGCTTGTAGACTACAATGCCTACACTCGAAGATGAACTCTTTGAGCACGTGTCGACATTCTTCGCATTGGTGGCGACCTTTGCGGTAGCGCCACTTGTCGTGCGCACAGGCGTGGTTAGCGCGAGGTAGTCCATTGCTTCGGCGATGCGGGAGGTGCGGGCAGCGGAGGCTTCGTCTTGGGCGTCGTTGTCTGGGTCGGAGTCGGAGTCGGCGTCGGTGTCAGCGTTGGAGTCTGCGGCGGCGGGGACGGATGGGTGGATGACATCGTCTCCGGGCGTGATGATGGTACCGGAAATTTGTGCTTCGGTCAGAGTGGGCCCGGAGAGGGTGAGGTCGTTGAGCCACCAGTCGGGTTCCCAGTCGGAGTGATCGGAGAAGTCATCTTCAAGGGCGTCTTCAAGATGATCGATGATTTGTCTACTGAAATCTCGTCGGCGTCTCACGGTCGAGGAACCCGGGATGGGTGCTTTTGGCACTTTCGGCACTATTGCAGGCGAGTAAATCTTCAGTTCGGGTGTGGGTGGCCGAGTTGCAGGTTGAGCATGCTCGATTCGAGGCGGCTGGAACAATCTTCCGTTCGTGTCTCGGCCGACGAGCTGCTCGGCTCGTGCAGTCAAGCGGTCTTCGTCCCAATGTCTGGTAGTAAGAAAATGGTCAATGGGTGTGTTCAGCATGCGGGCCGAAGTGATGAAGATACGTCTCACAGCGGCAAGTCTTCCATGGACTGCCGCAGATGTAACAGAACTCGGCTCCGCAGCGACAACTGCGGATTGATGTCAGCAGTGAACCGTCAGCAGTTGTGGAAAAATTGTACCTCATGTGATTGCAACCCTGCTCAAGCTCTACAATGGCCTTGCACCCGTGACATCGCTGCCACTCTTTATCGTTCGCGGTCTGAATGAGCTGGTGCAGAGCATCGTCGTCGGGGCAGTCGCCCACATGAGATGGGTTCTTGCACTCGATACATGTTGTCTTGCGACATCTCGGGCACGTGGCGATGAGTTCCTTGAATGTTTCGTTCGGGATTAACGTGGAGCAAGTCTGCTCGTGGCAGTAAGTGCGGTTCTTGGTGCTGAGCTCGTCGTATTTGGCTTCGAATTGTCTGGCCAGGTCACCTGAGATGAACAGCCGGACCCAGTCGAGAGGGATTTCCTGTTGGTCGCATTTCGGTGGAAACAGAGACTCGTCAATCATGGACCTGCTGAAAAGACTCTCGAGGCAGGTGCGACAGTACTCGTGGTTGCAGGGCACTCGCAGAACCTCGAAGAAGTCTTTCTCGTCACCGCACATGACACAGCTTCTCAAGGGTCGTTTGCTGTTGGTCTTACGGGTGGCAGCGAAAGCCGACGACTCTGCAACTGTTCCGTTGGAATCATAGTCAACAGCTTAAGTATCTGGCATTGGCTTCTCCGGTGCCTTCATATAGATGGCTGCCACCTTCTCCAGCATCTCAGAATCCTCCCAGGGATCTTTGTGACTCTTCTTGTTCTTGTGCATCTTCTTTGAGCGCTTAGCAGATTTGTTTACCGGTCCAGCGTTGCCTTGATCTCCTCTGACGTCCGACTGCATGGCCATCTCTCGATCACGCGCGGCTTGTTGCTCCTCACGGAACGCCTCGGCGATGAGTTCCACATCTGACAGAATGGCCATTGCAACGCTCTGAGCCATGTTGCGGTCTTGGAGGTAGGCATCGCAGTTGTTCAGATCTTCGACGTACATCTGCATGGCGAGTTGAGCGTCGGTGACCGTTCCCTCCCGCTGTTTGCCCTTGGAAACTGGTAGCCATTTCCTCGCTGTCTTCAAGCTGCATCTGAACAATCATCTGCAACGTGAGAGGGTCGATGACGACGAAAGGGCCTTCCCAGGCCATCGTTGCCGCCATGGCCGGGTCGGAGTGTAGTGAAAGTAGTCGCTGCGGCCTTGATTCGCTGGAAGGGCAAGAGGAAGTGAATGTGAAGAAATGGACGGTCGTGAGGACCAGATCGGCAAAGTGTAAACGCCCCTCCCGTCCCAATGGCCCAAAGACATGTCCCACGGGGCTTGGTAGCACAGACTATCCACTCTGTTTTGCCAATCTTGCCAATGTGATCGCAGGAGCTCGTTGGTCCGTCACGTCAGACCAGTTCCGGATACCCACTCCACAGTCGAACTGACTGGTCACTTTCCCAAGACGCCGGCGCCAGCAGTCGCCCTTCGAAACGCGAGCCCGCACCGCATCGTGTAACGTGAACGGGTCATATCGCAAAAGTCAGATGTCGCAAGACAAGTATACCGGTCAAACGCGAAGTCCCCACACCAGCAGGTGCGGATGAATGCCACCCCTTCTGCTGTTATCGAACGTACGATTCATGAATCAGTGATTGTTTGAATGCCACAGAAGGAGGAGGAAAGGATGTAAGGAAGCAAGTACAAGGGGGTCGTGAGAAACATGACTAAGTAATTTCAGCCTCAGGCACGACGAACATCACTCTTGTTCTGCCGACGACAATACCAATCTCAGAATCCCCTTCAACCCCGACCTTGCACACGTTCTTCTACTGTCCTCGGTCTTCTACCAACGTACACAAATACGCCACCGAGCGCTGATCCAGGATCGACCGGGAGCCTACCTGGGACGGAGTCGATGTCGCCACTGCCTACCCACAACATGGCTCAAGAACGATCCGAGAAAATGATCATTACCCCACACAAACCCTCATGCCCGATGCCGGGCGTGCGGCTACGTGGACGACCTGCCCTTTGGTGAAAGCAACGTCAAGCCTGACTTCTAGGTCCGTTGATCATCCAGCTCCACGGGAGCTTGTTTGAGTTTCGTAGTGAGGGCAGCTTCCCCAACGCGGCAGATGTGACTCTCAATGGCGTAGATGCGGGGACGTGTGATGGGGCGAGTATATATATGCATGGAGTAAGTGTCGAGCTTTCGTTTGTAATTGCCTTATAAACCAATAGAGCAGTCAAGATCGGAGCACTGAATGCAAGACTCGCTTTTCCTTGACTTTTGCACATTTTCACTGAAAGGGAAAGATGGCGGACTATGACGACGACACCGCAGCCAAACAGGGCTCTGTCTACTCACTCGGCTACACGTAAGTCCAAATCCTCTTCCTGCCACACTCCCACGTACATCCACATCTAACACTCCCCCTCCTCCAGCGACACCGAACGTCAACGCCTCCTCGCCCAAGATGCAGCCTTCCTCGCCCTCCTCGACACCCCACCCCTCTCCCCAATTCCTGACACCTCCAAGATCCGCACGATCATCGACATCGGCTGCGGCGTCAACGCCTCCAACTCCCTCCTCTTCGCGCGGAACTTCCCGCACGCAAAGGTCTACGGAATCGATCTCAGTCCCGTGTCCGTAGCCAACCAACCGGCCAATCTAGAATTCATCGAGGGGAACATTCTAACTCTTCTGAAGGAGGGGAAGGATGAGAGACTGCAAGAGGGGAGTGTAGATCTCGTATTTTCGAGACTGCTGATTAGTGGCATGCAGGACTGGAAAGCGTATATCACCGCGGTGACGAAGTTGCTCGCCCCCGGAGGGTGGTTGGAGATGCAGGACATCGCCGAGTGGGAATTTTACCTGAGTGAGGATCAGACGACGCCGATTTCGAGGACGGAGAGTTGGGAGTGGCCGCGATTTGCGATGGAGAAGATGACGGGTTCGGATATGGGTTTGGATATGGGGACTTTTAACCGGGCGGATGAGATTATGAAGGGGTTGGGGTTGCAGGATTGCGAGAAAAAGTTGGTGGGGATGCCGTTTGATGTGGAGTTGAAGGGGTTTGAGGAGGGGAAGAGGGAGGCGCTTAGGGAGGGGAGAAAGGCGTGGAGAGCAGCTATAGTCCACATGATGGGGGGTATGTTGAAGGGGGAGAGGGATGAGGAGTGGAGGACGAGGATCATGGCGGAGGTGGTCAAGACGACGGAGGCGAGGGAGGGGATGTGGCTTCCTTTTGTAACGGTTTGGGGGCGGAGGGCGGAGTAGAAGTGGGAGCAGGTTCTGCAGTGCGTGAGGGAGCGTGTGTTGGACGTCTCGAGGAGCATCTGTCGAGCATGCATCGGTTTGCCTTGGATCATCTGCGATTCCTCCTGATCACGTTCGCGCGCGCTGCACGGAACTTTGTTAGCAGTCTCTCTTGTACTCGCCGCTGTTGTTCAGTCAAGAGGATATGACAGTGAAGCACCGCCACAATTGCGGGGGATCTGGTTGTGGCGCGGGTCTCCTTTGTAGAACTAACGACCTCACACCACGTACCTTACCTAATGTTTCAAGTCTAAAGGACACTTCAACTCACGACAGGCTGCAACATTGCCAAACCCCAGACCAGAGCACTCCTCGCTACATTCACCACATACACCGTCAGCTCACCACGCTTCCTTCTGGATATACACCTCTTCATCTCGACGACACCACCTCTTCCTCCTCCTCCACATTCCACCCCAACATGTTCAACCGCGACGCCCTCTTCGGCAAGCGACAAGAGCCTCCCCCAGGCCAACGTCAACCTGCACCACGCCAACAACCTACCTACGACCAAGAACCTAAATACGACTCCCGCCGCGCTCCTCCACCCCAACAGTCCGCCAGAATGCGCCTCCAGCCCGTCCAATCCCCCGATAAAGCCCTCACCTACTCAAACATCTGCGCCGTCAGTCAAGAAGACATCCGTCCCTCTCCCGACGGCAATGATATCCATCTCCTCCTCAACGGGCAATTCGTGCTCAACGCGCGGCCGCTGCCCGGATTTCCACGAGGTCAAATCAGCTTGAACGAGATTCAGCGGACATGGATGAGAATAGCTGTTACGGACGTCGTGGAGGTGGAAATGTTCGACCCTTTTCGTCAAGGAGCACAGAGTTATCTCGGAGCCATGGATGTCGAGATTGGATACGCGGGCACGAAAGCTCCCGCGGGCGCTGCGCCGTTCGACCAGGACGAGCTGGCGGATGCCGTGACCAAAGTGTTCAGGAACCAGATCTTCGCTCCGGGACAGAGTTTCCTGCTGGACTTCCGCGGACCAAAGATGAAGTTGACGGTCAGGACGGTTGAGTTGGTGGATTTGGCATCGTTGAAAGCGAGTGGAGGAGCCCAGCAGACACATCCGCAAGCGAGGGGTATACTCATCCCGGAGACAACGATCAATTTCTTCAAAGATGCGAAGTCACCGATCCAGCTGAAGGGATCCACAAGGAGACCGGCGGCCAACTCCGTCATTCGACCGGATTTCAAGTTTGAGGATATGGGTATTGGTGGATTGGACAAGGAGTTTAGCGATATCTTCCGAAGAGCTTTTGCTTCTCGCATCTTCCCGCCTGGATTGGCGGAGAAGCTCGGTATCCAGCACGTGCGAGGTATCCTGCTATATGGCCCACCCGGAACAGGAAAGACGCTCATTGCACGACAAATTGGAAAGATGCTTAATGCCCGCGAGCCCAAGGTGATCAACGGTCCAGAAGTGCTGAACAAATATGTCGGCCAATCCGAGGAGAACATTCGCAAACTCTTCGCGGACGCGGAAAAGGAGCAGAAGGAGAAAGGAGACGAGTCCGGTCTACACATCATCATCTTCGACGAACTCGACGCCGTATGCAAACAACGTGGATCCGGCGCGGGCGGCGGCACGGGTGTGGGAGACAGCGTGGTCAATCAACTGCTCTCCAAACTCGACGGCGTGGAACAACTCAACAACATCCTACTCATCGGCATGACCAACCGCAAAGACATGATCGATGAAGCGCTCCTCCGCTCTGGTCGATTGGAAGTACACATGGAAATCTCCCTCCCAGACGAACACGGCCGTCGTCAAATCCTCAAGATCCACACGACCAAAATGTCCGACAACGACAAACTCGGCCCAGACGTGGACCTCGACGAACTCGCCCGTCTAACGCGCAACTTCTCTGGCG
Organism: Zymoseptoria passerinii SP63; assembly: GCA_000223825.2. NCBI lineage: Eukaryota > Fungi > Ascomycota > Dothideomycetes > Mycosphaerellales > Mycosphaerellaceae > Zymoseptoria > Zymoseptoria passerinii. Next base: position 2,791 of record AFIY01000111.1, on the reverse strand, counting down.
CGGAAATCTCCGGTCTGGTCAAATCCGCCTCTTCCTTCGCCCTTCAACGCCACATCAAAGGCGGCACCGTCGCCGCTCTATCCGACGACATTGAGACCATGAAAATCGGCATGGCCGACTTCCTCGGCGCGCTGGACGAAGTCAAGCCCCTCTTCGGTGTCAGCGAAGAGGACCTCGATGACTGCGTCGAAGGAGGCATCATCCATTTCGGCCCGCAAGTCGACAAGATCCTCAAAAACGGCCGCGACTTCGTCGAGCAAGTCCGCACCAACACTACCCGCCTGCACTCCGTCCTCCTCCACGGCCCTCGCGGATCCGGCAAAACCGCGCTGGCCGCGAAAATCGCCCTCCTCTCTGAGTTCCCCTTTATCAAACTCGTGCGACCCGTGGACATGGTCGGCATGAACGAACTGCAGAAGATCCAAACTCTCAGCAAAGTCTTCACGGACGCGTACAAGTCGCCCTTGAACGTCCTCGTGCTCGACAACATCGAACTCCTCGTCGACTGGGTTCCCGTCGGACCCCGCTTCTCATCCGCCGTGCTCGCCGCGCTGAAAGGACTGATGGAGCAGAAACCGCCGAAGAACCGCCCGCTGCTCATCCTCGCCACGACGTCCGAGCGCACGGTGCTGCAACAACTGCAGTTGAGTTTCAAAGCGCAAATCGCGGTGCCGAATTTGCAATCGCAGCAGGAGTTGGCGGTCGTGATGAGGGAGAGCGGGCAGTTTGACGAGGAAGGGGTGAGGAGGGCGATTGCGGAGATTGAGGAGACGACGGGCGGGAAGAGTATCGGGGTGGGGATTCAGAGGATTATTCTGGGAATTCAGACGGCGATGCAGGATGAGGATCGCCTGGGGCGCTTTGCGGAGGTTATGGGGGAGTATATTGTTGAGGCGAGGGGGGAGTAGAGATGGAAGGGGGGAAGGAAAGGGTTGCATAGAAGTGTGGTGTCGTGCGTGGTTGATTGGAATTCTCTCCAAGACTACCGAAAATGGTGGATCGAGAGGAACCAACATTTATGACGAGATTTACATGCAGACACAGCAGTTCCCGAAGTTTTACTCGACGGTGGTGATCTCGATCGAACTGCATCCACGGAATACCCGGGAACGGAAATCTCAGCACTCACGCCTTCTCCTCAAGAGATTGTCGTCCCTATCAAGCGTCCGAAGATCCGACCCGAACAATCGTCCATCAGCTGAAAGCGCAGTGAAAGATGCTTACCTTCTTATGGCAGGGCGAGGTATCTGAAGTTCTTGAAGACTGAGGTACAAGAAGTGACTATGCGTCCTGTGCAACATACCGCATTCGTCGAGCGAAAACCTTGGCGTCATTTCCATTCACATTCCACGGGGAGTTGTTATGACGGCCATACCTCGCAACGCTTTGCTGCTCATGCGTCCTCGCTGTTCTTGTCCAAGGCCTCGCGACAAGTTGAAGTGTGATCGCTGGTCGTTCGGAGTTCCTTCAATCGCCTGGGATTTGTCGACGAAGTGTGTTCAACGATAGCGGCTTTCTGCAGAAGCTGTATCTGCCATTGCAATGACCGACCTCGCCGAGAAAAACGACGCCATGGCAGAAACGGAAGACATGCAACCTCCGGACACCAGTACGAGAAATGTCCGCTACTCAGACTCTCCTCAACGCTGGACTCGCATCACCGACTCGGGTTCCAGTCCGGTGCGGAGTGTTCATCCTGAGCATAGCGTCAATCGCATGGACTCGATCAATGGTCGAGTAGACTTCGGACTCCGGAATACCGACTTCTTCGAGGATGAGAGCTCTGAAGACGAGCCTGTGACTGCAGGAAACAAGTCGCTACCAGGGGCAGTCACCATCGAGTCAGAAGAACGCGCGATATCCCCCGCGAAGAGAAAGGCGAAAGGACCACCTCCCTTGATCAAGCCGTTCGTGTCACAATGCGAGCCGAAAGGCGCCACGACGGCCGATGGCGAGGATTGGCCTCTCCAGCCGGACTCGGAAGGATATCAGCGACTGGAGTCGAATCTAGCGGCATTGGCGCCAATACGCACGTCGACTCCCAGCACGACTTACACCGGCTCCATCGATGAGTTCGTGAACGACGTGCCGGACGCCGATAACAACACACCGCGAAGACCCAAGTCAACCCGCAACTCCTCCGCTCGCACACCTCGCAGCTCAGGAAACTGGAAGCACGACCACACTCACGAGCAGCGCAAGTCACAAGCCTACGACCCTCGCCTATCCCTCGACGGACGAAGATCCCAAGCCTACGATCCACGTCTATCCTCCCACTCCGACACACTCGAGCACCGTCTCGGCATCCACGCCATGGCCCACGAAGTCTACCTCAACGGCCTCTTCCGCGACGAAACCCTCCTCCACCAACACAAAATGCATGCCATATCACCCATGACCTCCGCCCGAGCCCGAGACTCCCTCTTACCATCCTCTCTCCGTCCCGGCCCTCGCAGTCCTCCACCAACAGTCCCACCCCGCCCTCCCCTCAGCACATCCGACAGCGCCCTCCTGGGCACCAAAGCCCCCACCAAAAAAGTCCACCTCGTACCCCCACCTATCGACCTCTCCGGGCCCCAGCACTCCCTCCCTCCCAACCCCTTCTCCGCCACCCGCCACCAAAAAGCCTTCTCCGCAACCTCCACCCCTCTGCTCCCTCCCTCCACTTCTCCCTCCCTCCTCCCCATCTCGCACCCGACATCCACCCCAGATCAAACCTACGACGACGCAGCCTTCTTCCTCGCCCTCCGTCGAGCCTACAAAACCCTCCTCCCCCTCCCCCTCCGCCTCC
>AFIY01000115.1:0-11469 GCA_000223825.2 Zymoseptoria passerinii SP63 | reverse complement strand
GGACGGCGGGGGTGGGTGGGGAAGTTGGAGGGGTGGGCGAGGAGTCTTAGGGCGGTTAGAGTTGACGGGGAGGTCAAGACCGATTGAGCGATGGAGTGCGTGAACGGCATGGAGGTTCTGGGTGAGAACGTCCGATGAGACGATGGCAGAGCGTTCGAGATGGGTAAGTCGCGGGGAACGGGATTGCATCAATTGGCCCAACAGTAGCCGAGGATGGAGAGACAGCAACGACATCATCAGAACATGTCACCGGTCAAAACAGCAAGTGGGAGAGCGAGAGCGGGAGGACCAATCGAGGCAGCATCAAGCAACAGGCAGACAGAGTATACACAGCGACAGGTCAACGCATTTCCGAAAACTGAAGCGTTTCACATCCCGTCTACAGTCTCCTTCTTCCCCTTGTCGATCGACAAAGCCGCGTCTTTCACGGACGACCAAGAAAGTCTGGGCGTCGAACAAAAAAGCCACAATCAGGAAGGGAAGGTGGGAATTGCGAGACGAAAACGACTTGATTGCTCAGGAGACCCATGGGACTTGTTCGTGCTGATGGGGAGGTGGAAGCGTTGTGTAGCGAGAACACCCGGCGAGAAATGCCCGTGTCCAATGCCGTCTCAGCGATAGAGGTAGGTCCTTTTCGTCCCTGGGAGCATTCTCGCTGAATCCCATCACCCGATTTTCCCTCCCATCCCGCACTTGTCCTGCTCGAACGCTGTGATTTGCCAAGAGGCCCTGCAAGCCTTGACTTGCACATCCGGGCTGTGGACACCCACTCGACATGGCACGCCACCCTCCCCACCTGTGCCGCCGCCGTCGTCGTCGCTGACCGTCAAGCACTCCCGTCCACGAGGACGAGGACAAAATCGAAATTGCCACACCATGCGTTCGTGCTGCGGAAAGCCGTGAAGGGTGGAAAAAATCTGGCGGCGATATGTTTGTTCACATCGATTGGGTGCACCGCTGCGCTCTCCTTGATCCACTCCTTGTGAGGTTGAAGACCATTTGTCCCCTACTGTGAGAGGGAGGGGAAGTAAAGGAGTTACTCCAGCGTTCTTGCAGTGAGCAGTGTCTGGGCCGCGATCGATACCTCGGACAGCAAGCGGTCGGGACGTTGGCGCTACAGGGGAAGTTGATGCTTCTCTCTCTCTCTCTGTCCCACATGTTCCTGCTTGGATTTGCCGGTAGGCTCGTCACGATAGCTGAGCGGGATTTCAAGAGAACACAAATTCCTTCAAGATCGGCGAACTGGCAAATTCCGGATTCAGCAGTATGCATCTACACAGTCTTCATCAGCGATTATCAGCAGGAGCCGAGGGAGGATAGCTTACGTCAAGAAGTGTTGCAACCCGCTGCGCCTCTCCTCGAGAAACTCAGGTCGAAACCTCGAGATGACGGATTTGCGAGGCAGATCGGGAATCATATTGGCGGCGTGAGGAAAACCCCGGATGAGATTGCGATGAAGGCGGTCGAATTCAGAGTATCTACGAGTCGACATGTTAGCGTTGTTGAACTCATATCAGGACAGCGAAGGTCGGAAAAAGAAGCAGGTTCACTCACCTCTTCCTCAACTCCAACTCCCCGCCCTCTAAGGTCTGAACCGTAACATGCCAAACCACATACGCTCCTATACCCGTCGGTCCGGAGACCAGCACGTAGTCATCCACCAACACGGATTGTGCCCAGCAGGAACGCCATTGTTGATGGGTGTCCTCGTCGGTGTGGTCGATGAGGAGAATGGCCGCCGGGCGATGGGAGTCCGGGAGGGAGTGGTAGCTTGCTGAGCGGGAGTGGCGGGAGGAGGGGGACCAGAAGGGTGGGGTGGAGATTATGTCTCTTGACTCTTGTTGGTGGGCGTGGTTTGCAGGAGGGGAGGGTGGTTGGGGTTGCTGTTGTGGAATGTCTGCAGCTTCGGCTGAGGAGAGGAGGGTTGGGGCGGAGGCGTCTATTGCGGGGAGAGCTGTGTCTGCATCTTGAACGCTGAGGCCTAAGCCTGTGGCGGCTTCATGTTGAGGATTGCTGGGATGAGTGTTGGGCGTGTCCGCGGGTAATGCTACCGTAGGTGGCGAGGCAGACCGGCTGACATTATTGTTTGGAGTGTTGTCGTCGTCGGTAGCATGGTCTTCCTGGTGGTGGCGGGAACTCATGCGCAGGGATCAATGTGGAGAATTAGGTGGGAAAGCGTGTTCGAGAGTCGAGACCGAGTTGGACTTTGCGTCTCCTCGCATGCATGCAGGTGTCACAGCACAGGCGGGAGTGAGTGGCAAGGTAAGGTAGGTATTATTGTCCGGTCCGGTCATCAGGAACAGACCAAGCTTTGGCTGCGTGGCCCGAGGTTGTATCGATGCCAGTCCGTGGGAGTGAACATCCAGATGTCAGTCGTACCGTCCGTCCAGTAGAAAGATCCTATTAGAGTAGAGGCGAGTCAAGTATTGTTTCGTAGATGCAGTCGGATGTGATTGTCCTATCAAGTCTATCATACATACCAAGCCGGCACGACTTCATTGGGCGAGAACGTGGTAGATGCGGGTCCGCATACAAGCAAGGTTTTGGGATCGTCTATAATTAATTATTTCTCCCTGCAGAGAGCTACGTACGACTCTTTCTGCTAGTTAGTTATTGGTCGATACCACTCGAATGCTGCACCAGGCCCGCGCGTATGTCCTGCTCATCATCAGTGCCCAGGAACAACATCTCCTTGAGCTCGGGGACATGGCTGGCTCTCTGCGTGTCCATCGTGGCTTTGCTCGGAATATCTCATGATATTCGCCATCGACCCGTCGGAAGAGTCTCCACGCGGAGGGGCTAAGGTAGACCACGGGAAGTCTGCATATTTAATATTTTAATAAGCTCCGGAAGCTCATACCAACCGCCCATATCATGCCATCTCTTTCTCCCCTTGTCCTTCTTCACCTGAATCTTCTTCCTCCCTCATCAATCGCCTTCGTCCCTCGTGCCTTCTTCCTGTCTCCGTCTGATCCTGCGTCTTCCATCACTCTCGCCTGAGCATCTCATTCACCACACTCGCTTCTTGCCGTGTTGACATTGTTTATAATTATCACCCTACGAGGAAAGACCAGGTGAGCACTTCCCGTGTGCTTGAGAGCAAGCCTGGGCGACATGTTCACTTTTTTCTTGAATGCGACTTGAACATCACCTTCCAACAGCACAGTACTGACGATATCCACTCAGATACATATCATACAATACCGCCATCATGAAGTCCTCCACCACCGCCACCCTCACCACCCTCCTCTTCGCCACGGTCATCAACGCCCAGGACCAATACCGCATCAACCCCAACACCGTCAACGAGACCGTTCGTGGTATGTCCGATATCACTTCCTCTTCTCCTCCACCCATTCCCTAACAATCCTCCCAGACTTCTGGTGCACCCAACAAAAAGCCCAATGCCCTCTAATCTGCCTCCAAACCGTCACCAACAACGACGCCGCCACCGAAACCAACGACTGCGACCCCCTCGTCCTCACCTACGGCTGCGTCTGCTCCGACGGCACCTCGCCCAACGTCTCCGAGTACTCCCAAACCCTCCCCTTCTTCATCTGCCAGGAGTGGGGCAACCAATGCGTGGCCAACTGCGGCAACAACGACAACATGTGCCAGACAGCTTGCCGCGAACAACACCCTTGCGGCGCGCAGTCACCGAGATTGGCGAATCAGAGGAATAGCACGAGTACGAGTTCGGCGGCCACGGGACAGGCGACACAGAGTGGTGTGACGGGTGGACAGCAGACGACGGATGCGAGTGGCGCATCGAGGACGGTGTACACCCAGCCGTTGGGTGCGGCGGCTACCTCTGGTAGTGGAAACGGTGGTAATGGTGGAGACACTTCTGGTGCGGCGAGGCTCAGGGGTTGGGCTCTTGGTGCGGGACAGACCTTTGGTGGATTGGCTCTTGCGGGTGCTTTCTTCGGAGGCTTCGCTGTGCTGTTGTAAGGGATTGGGTGTGAGGGACCATTGACAAGAGGAGGAGTGAGAGGAGGAACGATGGTTCTAGTCTGCTGGTAGCTTGCAGGAGACGGAGAGGGAAGTAATGAGAGCGGTCGATGCTTATGCTATTCATACTGGTAAAATCTGAGCGTCTGATTTTGCGATACCGTCACTTCAAGAGCGTCGAAACAGCATGTGTCAATGAGTTTGGGACGATGGTAGTCCTTGGAACCCAGCTGAGTGATCGTCAGATGCCTCGATGGGTCCCGCCTTCCTCTTTCGCTGCCCGCGTGCGATATCGCTGTCGCTGAGATACAGCTCTGGCTGTCGACGAGGACAATTCACACTATGCCAAATTCGCGTTTTGATGCGATGATAACAGCCGATAACCGGTGCTGCAAAGCGTATCACTTAACGTCCGCACCATCCTAACATCACTTGTTCACTAACACGGCACCCATCCGGCCTCTTTTCTCGTGAACGTCGTCAAACAGCATCGCAAGCATTGGAAGCACTTCAAGCGCAACCAAGACTGGCTATCAAGCTCCACCGTCCAGCTGCATCTATCTTCTCCGCTGCGGCCACGGTTTGTCGGCATCGGCAAGACTAATCCTCCAGAAACGCAAGCACTGCGACCGTGTCGAGGTGTCGAGGTGTCGGGCTTGTCCTGTCGCTATCTCAAAGATCCCGCTGCAGCCGTGCGACTATCATGTTCGCTCGCGAACACCGTGCCGATATCAAGCCGGTAGGCGGATCCAGATAGCGTCTGCGATGGCGGCGAACAGGATGCAGTATCGGGAGTGGAGCAACGATAGCGATACCGCATCGTCGTCAAAAGATGAACGACGCCCGCTTCTGCACGACGAAGATGGTGGAAGTGATGTTGCTTCCTCCGTCGCTTGTCCTTCATCCTCGTCCATAGCAATATCTCCTTTGCCCGGAACGCCCGTTTCAGGGGCTTCGTCCTTGGCCGCAGGTGTTGGCACGACTACTTCCACCACGATGGGCTTCTGGGTCAACAGACCTGCGATTCTGGCTCCGACGCCGCCGCGGTCAAAGGAGGAGTTGACGTTTGTGAGGAGGTTGGATGTTTTTCTTATGACGTTTGGGTGTATTTCGCAGGTGATCAAGTATCTAGGTGAGAGAGCAAGCAGATGGATCGAACATCCGTTTGTTGTGAACGGGCTAAACTGAGACCAAAGGCAGACCAGCAGAACATCAACAATGCCTACGTATCCGTAAGCCGATCGACGCTTCCATTTCAATCAAACCATGCCACTGACGAAACATGATGCGTACTAGGGCATGAAAGAAGACCTCTCCCTCAACGGCAACGAACTCAACTACTTTACCACAACGTTCAACGTCGCCTACGCCCTCATGCTCATCCCCTCACAAATCATCATAACCTGGGTGCGGCCCTCCTTCTGGCTGTCCGGCTTGGAAGTCGCCTGGGGTATCACGACGGGTCTCATGGCCGTGGTCACGTCGGCGAAGCAGGTGTATATTATACGGGCGTTCTTGGGTGCGTTTGAGAGTTCGGCTTGGCCGGGGATGATGACTATTTTGATGCATTGGGTGAGTTTTTTTTTTAGTGGAAGGTTTTGGTGATAGGGATGTCGCTGACGGAGTGTGGGAGTAGTACACACCTATGGAGCTCGCCAAGCGCATGGGACTGTATCATAGCTGTCAGTCTGTGGGGAACATGTTGTCGGGAGCGTTGCAGGCTGCGATCATGAAGACTTTGGACGGAAAATTGGGTCTTGCTGGATGGCGGTGGTATGTCGAACGGCCAAATCGTCCCGGAACATAGCATTGAGCTGATAACTATGCTAGGCTATTCATCATCAATTCGATCATGACCATCGTCTGGGGTACACCTCTGCCTCATATCGTGCCCATCACGAACTTATGCTGACTTACATACTCGCAGGTTTCGCGGGAATCTGGATGCTCCCAGACTACCCCAACAAGACCAACCCTCGCGCCTTCTGGTTCAGCAGCAGCAGGGCCGATCGGGATCTCGCCGTCGCCCGCCTCCTCCGCCACAGACGAGCCGAAGCCAAACCCATCACCCTCGCTTCTGCCCGCCGCACATTCTCCAACTGGCTCGTGTACTTCATCGCGATTCTCTACGCCGGAATCGTGCTGGCAACCTACGGATATAATTACTTCGGCCTGTTCTTGAAGAGTCTGACGAACGGCGATGGGAGCCAGAGATGGACGACAGAGCAAGTCAATCTGATTCCCATAGGCGGATCTGCGATCAACATGGTCTTTGTGTGGATATGGGCGATTGCAAGTGATGTGTTCCAGACGCGGTGGACTTTGATCGTGGCGCAGGGTAGGCCTTTTCGCATCGGCTGTGATCGTCCAACAAAGCGTGGCAGTTAAGATGGGTGTTACTAACCGCTTACTTGCAGGTATCATCTGCCTGATCCCCTGCATCATCATGTCGGTCTGGACTTCCCACCCAACGCAGGTCCCCATCTCAGCCGCGTATGCGAGCTACTTCATCAACTTCATGTGTCTGGGCACCGCGCCGTTGATCATGTCCTGGGTGTCCGACCTGTGAGTGCTCCCGATACTACTCCTTTGTATCCCAGCATAATGATTGCTCACCTATTGTGTTCCGCAGAATCCCGCAGGACCCCGAAGCCCGCAGCTTGATCGTTGGCGTCGCCATTGCGACTTACTACGCCATTGGAGCTTGGTCGCAAGTCCTCGTTTGGCCGGCGAGTCAAGCTCCTTACTGTAAGCGTTCCCTAAACCTCAAATTTTTTCCCATGTGGCTTACGCTGGTATGGACAAATTCGGCTGGCAGTCCGCTCTCGTAATTTGGGTCCTCTGCATAGCCATGACGATCGCACTGCGGTATATCGATGTGCGATGGATGTTGCCGGAGCGACTGGCTTTTGCAGAGGGGATCGAAAGGGGCGAGATCTCTGTTGCTGGACAGACGGCTGTGGAAGGGGGTGATGCTGATGTTGATGGGAGCGTGGATGGGGATGGGAAGAAAGACGGGGGGAAAGAGGCGGATGTGCGGGTGGCCGATGAAGGGAGAGTTGACATCTAGTCAGTCGAGGCAGACTTGGAGAGAGGAGATATGAGGAGAGAAGATGGAAGAGTAGGTCGCTGAACGGATCTCGCTTCGAGCAGCAGAGGAGCCTTAACCACGCTCGGAGTCGATCAGGACTCACCACTTCAGCCCGATGTACGATCGAGCTCTCGCCCAATCCGGCCGCCCAGTGGGACTCGCCGAAACCACCACAATCTATACCAGCAACAACACGCAGCAGCCGCAATTTTCGACTAGCTGAAGGGCCAGCCTGAAGCATAGATTCGCCATAGAAATCACGGCATTTGCCTCAATGGGGGCAAGATCTGCTGTCAACAACAACCTCTGTGTCCGAAAGCCAGAACCAAACATTTGTTTCGCCGTGCAGGATGGGGTCCCAGAGAAAAGCGTCGAGAGCCAGGTCACGCTCCCTTGAAGAGCTCTGCGGAATAGCCAGCAGCGTTCATGGTGCTGGACATCTTTACTGGCGCGAGGTGAGAGGCTTTGACCTCCTGTCGCCGGCCAGACGATAGGAGGAAATTGGGATTGAGGCGGAATGAGTCGTCACACCATGTCGAGACGGTGGTGAAGATGAGGAAGCGATGTCGACGCTCTCTGGGAGGAGTGGGAGGTGCCAAATTGCCGTGAGAATAGGCGACGGCAGCTCGATCCAGCAATCGTGGATCGTATGCGTTGTTTTGTCGGCCGGAAACGGGCGATCAGGGGACGTGGCGGTACGGTGTGCATTATGGGGAGTGGTGCGTGCTCGGACGTCCACGACAGTGTCGGAGAGTATCTGGGGTTCTTTGCGCAGTTTGGTGAGCAGAGAGAGGACGAGGTAGAGTGGCTTGTCGAGGTTGAGGGCGTGGAGCGACTGCCGATACTTTGCGAGGGTGGTTTTACGCGTGCTCGGCTCTGTGGTATGGAAGTCGTCAATGGGGAGAGGCGTCACATATCAAATCTACACATCATCCCTCCGGTATGCATCGACACGTTCCAGTGTGTCATGTCGGAAGTCCTCTTCCTGTCGGACCTCTTTACGCTTCGCAGATTTGAATGCTGTTGCAGACTGCAGCGTCGGCGTCGAAAGCATGTCGCGAATGTTTGAGTGACGATTGCCGTGTCTTGCCGGCAAACTCGCAGCCCTTCGTACGATCAGAAATCCGGACTGCACCTCTGTCACATCAACTGCGGATTGTTGTGTCCCAAGCCCTGTCGCATCTTGTCGCGAGAGCACGGCAGCTTACCTATGCCACGGCTTGGCTTTTGCAGACGCTCTTCGAAGGAAGAATCGCCATCCATGTGGTCGAACAACGTGCTTCACATCGGCGGCGGAGTCTCGACGTTCACCATGGTTTTCGCCATGCGACGGACAAATAGATACTGTAGGTACCTTTTTAGTGTGGAAAGATGTTGGTGATGATTCTTCCCAAGCCCAGCCTGCTAGAACTATCCGTACATCCGAGTCCGCCCAGCCTTCGGTCAGCCCGCACATGCTTGGATCGATAGTTCTACCGCGAATCGATGGACCGGCTCTTCCGCCGCACATATGGCATACGCTCATATGGAACACATCAGCGTCGAGTGCGAGGAATTGCGACGAAAACGGCGGAAACGTTGTATTCTTCATTCCTGTAATCTCCCCGCATGTTCAACGGTCAACCTGTGAACTGCGGGCAGTAATCACAGTGATCGTAGACTGAGAGACTCCCCCCCGCTCTGCCTTGTCCCCAGCACTCCACCCTACAAGCTTCGCCGCGAAGCAGAGTGAATCATCATCCATCCATTGTGGATACATAGCGGCGTCGATCGCCACCTTATGTACACTTCACCCGCCGCCGCCGCCGCCGGAGTGAACCGCATCTCACTCGAGCTTCTCGTTCTTGCACTGTTTTCCCTGCCTCACACATCACTGCCAACTCTCACTGATCAGCTCGCTATTCACCGATCGACAGGACACGAGTAGACCGGATCGCAGTGCATCAGCCACCCGAGTCTCGACTTGTTTCGCTTTGCACCTCCACGATCTGCGAACCCCTGTCATGACTCTGCATTAGCCGCAAGCGACTCCACGGCCAAACTCCAGCTCCAACTCCACCTCCATCTCGCATCCTAGGAGGTGGAAGCTCGCAGGAGAGAGTGGCTGCGCGCAGCACAGCACTGGCATACTTGGACTCGAAGCCGTGTTTCTCGTACCGCGCGACCTCCACACGGTTCCTCGAACATCATCATGTCGTCCACCACATCATCAGCGCCCTCGGCCACGACGACAGCAGCCAGCACAGGTGACGGGAAGAAAGACAGGTCCAACAATCCACTCCTCTTCTTTGTCGCACTCGGCTTCGGGGTGGTCTTTACGAATCTATGGTATGCTTGCACTGCCTCCTCGCGCTTCCCCGTTCTAGCCAACCACCTGCCGCTGCAAATACCCCCTCACCTACTGTACTTCACGATGTTAATAACATGCTCCGCAGGATCATCGTCGGCGTCAAGTACTGCTTCCGATACAACGCTCGCAACCGGGCCGCGCGCATCCTCAACGAACATGGCGAACCCATCGATCTCGACAATATGCCAGGAGGCCATCGAAGGAGAAGGAAGGAGAAGAAACTCATGTCCATGCAAGAGGTCAATGAGCGCTTCCCTCTGACCAAATACAAAGTCTTTCGTTCGAGTCGCGAAGCAGCAGGTGTGTCCGAGGGAGGCGTCCCGACATCACCGAGTCGCGCAGGTAGCCTGAGGGGGGTTGAAAGAGTGAACAACTCGCTGGTAGGAGGATCAGGAGAAGAGCCAGCACCACCACAACAGACTGCGCTCTCTATCGCGCAAGAAGATCACGCACAAGCCGTCACGGGAATCACAACACGCCCGACACCGCAGCCCACCGCCAGCACCGACTCCGTGCCCGAGAAGAACGCAACTGCCATCCGCTCCAATTCCGTTGCCACCGGAGACGACGATGACGAGGACGATCCGATCCGGACTGCTGCGCCTGCTGAAATGCTCGATGTTGCCGGCGACACATGCGCAATCTGCATCGACACACTCGACGATGATGACGACGTGCGCGGCCTGACATGCGGACACGCCTTCCACGGCTCATGCGTCGATCCCTGGCTGACATCTCGTCGCGCTTGTTGTCCACTGTGTAAAGCCGACTACTACGTTCCCAAACAGCGCCCAGGCGAGGGTGAGGGCGAGAGAGGTTCAATGCCACAATACCCTGCCCAGACATGGATAGGACCCGGAGGTTTCAGGCCGCACATGATTTTGACGTCGAGGGGGTTCTTTCTGGGAGACCAGGTGCAAGAGAGGATGGCTGGGCCGGGAGGTGCGAGGAGGAATCATGCTGCGCCCACGGCAACTACCACAGATGGTGCTGCGAGGCCGGGATTCTTTGCCCGGCTGAGACCTGGCGCGCGGAATGCGGCAACTAGAACGGCGGGAGAGCAAGGTACTGTCTCCACAAACCCTACTATAACGACTCAAACTCCACCGACCAGCACTTGGCGATCGATGCTGCCTAGACTTCGACGAGGAGAGGAGAGCCGCACGCAGGAAGCGCAACTCGAGGCCGGGACGAGGACTGTCAGATGAGAGCAGTTCTTACGGTCTAGGAGACAACGTTCTGAAACCAGATGAAATTGGCACCGCCCTCCCATGAGTCTTGCACAGTGGACTAGAGGAGGGCATTTCTTGGGAGGCGTTTTAACCGGCTCGGCTCCTGAAGGGACCAGCCGGAGGCGGATTTTTTACGATGTGAATATACGATGCGATGAAGTTCGAGGAGGCGAACGGGAGGTGAGGTCACAACGAAGAGAAGTCCGAATGGGCAACAGAGAGCATCAGCTTCCAATGCCACCCTGCTTCGATAAGGGACCTCTCTGTCATGGTTAGACGAGAGCGAAGCTTACTTCTGAACGAGCCGATCAGACAGATGGTCAAGAATTTCTGGAATCTCAGATAGAAGTATTTCTGCAGACCCACGTGCCTGTCGTGAGGTTTAGTGATGATGTACGTGAGATGAGCTTTCTGAGTGAGGTCCTAAGACGTGGACTCCTTCAAGCAGCAGATGTCGGTGAGCCAGTAAGATGAATATACACTACGAATGATGTGGCTCAGGCGCGAGTACCTTGTATACTAATATGGTCCCTCGCCAGGATGCCGGAGTAAGAGCAAGCGATGCGAGCTAAATTTCGCTGACTAATCGGCATCCAAGCTGGATTTTGCTGACTAATTGGTATCCACGTGACCAAACTCAATTTTGAACGTTACCTTATGCAACTCCATTTACTCTTTTTAAGAGCGTAATACTCTTACGGCGCTACTACTACGCCTTCTCGAATTTAACTACCTAGTAAAAGGAAATAGACTTAGTAATAGGGTAAAAAGAAATAGACTTAATAGTAGTAAAGTAAAAGAAAATTAACTCGGTAGTAGTATAAAAAAGCGATAATACCGATCGG